>NW_019289704.1:5129-59653 GCF_000500325.1 Leptinotarsa decemlineata
GAAAAAAAAACCTGTCATGCTAGATATCTCGAAAACCGTCAATATTTTCGAAGTGCAGATATACATAAAGTTTATTTTATTTTCTATGAAGAAACCGAAAAAGCGATAAAAAATATAGGTTGCCATTTAAAAAGACACAGTTGGGATCCGCCCAGAAAAAATCGAACACCCTGTGTGACCGCCAATATTTTTATTTTGTCGAGCTCGAGCAATAAGGTAATATTATAGAAAATTAGATTCCTATCTGCTTCCTATATAGAGATATGGAACACCGCGCCACTGTTGCAGGACCCTGTATAGTTAGCTTTTTAACTATATTATTGAAGGGGAGCTGTTGGAAGGTAGGTTGCACTATATCGTTTACTTGAAGTATATCACTATGTAGGTACTACATATCGTCTGTAGTATATGCATAGCATTATGATTTACTGTATGGATTAGTGAAGTCATCCCAAATGATGAATAATGTTGTTACTTAACTCTGGAGAGCAGAGAGAGCTCAGTTCTGTACAGATAACCGAATAAAGCGGTATAGTCAGTAAAGTGACGAGTGTTTATTTATTTTTCCCCATTAAGTATTCTACATCGTCTATTGATGATGCTAACTTGGTTAGCGAAACACCCGTCGAGAGAGAGTTTTTTTCAGTTCTGGTGTGGAAAAAGTCTTTCAGTTATATACAATATAAACATATGAATATGAATGAATACACAAGGATGAATGTTAATTTCAGCTTTGATATTTGTTACGATTCTAAATTTTTAACAAATATGCGACACGTTTGATGGCATTTGAATCAACTCGGAACTGAATTCGAAACGATTATTAAAAAATTGAAAACGTAAATACTCACCAATGATTTTATTCATCCTACACAACTCACATTAATTTCCGCACTGAAAGAATAAATATTTCTCATCGGTCTATTCAAGGTGCTTTATTGATAATTAAAAACGAAGTTTGATAATTCACGGTCATGGCGGGATTCGAACTACACAAGTGGTTTTGCGAGATAGAAATCAACAGGTGGAACCGTTGCTCTCGGTTGGTAGCTACACCGTGCCACACTCGTCCACTCTCATTATTTTCATCTCTAACAATTTTGCATTCTTTATCCTTCTATTAAGGCACAATTGAATTGAAAAGGACGGCTTTGCAAGCAGTGGCGCGTATTGGTGGCGACGTCTCGAGAGCGTAACGTCTTTCATTAGAAGATTTTTTTCTGCTATCTTATTGAATGTCAGCTTCAGTGCAATGTTCTTGTCAAAAATATTAAAGGTTTCAACGAACTTTTTGAAATGTTTGTTGAGATGTCGAGAAATGTTGATACAGATTTGAACAGAAAGAATAAATTAAGTAGGTAATGTAGAAAACTAGTAATTGGAATTTTTTTACACAACTTATTAAATGTCAGCTTTAATGCAATGTTTGTGTCAGAAGTATTCAAGGTTTGTCCCGATAGAAATATTGATATGGATTCGAAATGAGATATTTAATTAGATTTGTTTGCTGATTGATTCGGCCGGTACACGATGAAGATCCACTACGCCTTGATAACGATTTGATCTCCACAAACTTTATTTGAGAAATATATCACGACATGTTTCGCTAACACAGTAGCTTCTTCAACAGTGATTTGAATACTACAAGTTGCTTCTTATGCTAATATCTATATACCACAGGTATAGTCTATCCATTCCCAATTGGAACGGCAATAAAAAAAAAAGAGTACAGTCATAAACATTTCTTGCCTGTGGCCCCTAGTCGCCCAGTTAGTTAGTGAACGTGCTATCAAATGTAGTTGAGGAATAAAGGCTCGGCTAGCTGGACTGGCTGAATACTAATTTTTTGTCCGTTTCACAATATTTCTTTATCAGTGCCGTGTGTTCGTGGGGTTAGGTGAGGTAGTGAGTGGTTTTGCAAACCGATTTTTGAAAACTTTTTCTAGAGATTAATTACCCTAACACCAAACTGATATTTTTGCACTCGACGCGCGTTTCGCTAACAAGGTTAGCATCTTCAGGAGAAGCAAATTGATACTGAATCTAAAGACAAGGGTTAGCTGTTGATATACCTAAAGTTTTTACGCAACTCACTGAACGACCAGTACACGGCTTTTGGAGATCAAGTAGGGATGCGAATTGAAGACCTTCCAACGTTAAAAGTGGAAAGTACGAAAGTACGAAAGTAGTACGGACGTAGCACCAACACCAACCCTCCACATCCTCAACAGCGTTTTTATTCTGGTCAAATTCCAACGAACGTTCAACACTTACTGCTAAGTCCCACGCCTATTGACAGTATTTTGTTAGAACTAAAATCTCCCACCTTTCTGAAATTTCAATCCTCTTTAACATTAGCTTTTTAAGTTTTGTGACACATTTTACGAAATATGTGTTTTAATTTTCAATAGATACCTACTTTGATTTTCTTACCTTGATGTAATCTCTTGAAACGCCGACTATTGCATCACGAACAATTGGTATGATTTTTGAAATTATTTGTTTCCACATCTCGAACATGTAACTTGACGAATGATAGGATTCTCCCGTCACTACATATTACAAAGGCCTATTAGACGTTCGTCGGCGGAAATTGCTCCTCTTTCTTCTTGATATTTGGTGAAATCAGATTTAGAACATGAAAATCACTACTTCTCAGATATGTACACACAGTTCAATTCGTCCATATCGCTCAATAGTAAATCCTTCATCGAGTTACGCCTTCCATATTGTGCTATACTTTGAAGGCTTGAACGTAGAAAACTGTTTGTGCTGTCTTTTTTATTTAATAGTGTGATAATCGCAGCTGAAGCAATTAGTAAATCCTCGTCAGCGAACATTATGCGGCTAAACTAATTGAATGCAGACGTTTTGAAAGTCAATAGCTTCGCCAACTTGGTTTTCCAATTGGCATCGCTAACGACAAATCACAGCATAATGTGGATGCGCCTTTACCATTTTCATGTTCTCCACATTTGGGAACGTAAAAATACTTCACCAAACCTAATTTCTATCTTCATTGGAACTGTTATTAGAACTTCAATTCAACTTATAATCCGGCAAAAAAACTTTCATATCTGTACGAACGTTCTCGTTGAATCATTTTTTATCCTCCCATTTTTTTATGTCCACGGCAATGAGTCTAATTTGGCGGTAGTCCTTACTCAAATTACAGAGGGTCGTTAACTCATACAATACACTTACAGAGCTTTAATGTTGCCGAATTGTGGTTAATTAAATGAGCAAACTCTTCCTATTTAAATTGGTATGAAAGAATTTTGGAATACCTACTGAATTTCCACCAACGAGAAAATAAATATTTAATGGTATCTTCCCACTCTTTCATTTGACCTTCTTTTAAACCTGCTATACATTTTCATCACTATTTTATATAATATATTAACTAAAATATGTTATAGTTGATGGATAAATGTATCAAACATAATTGAAATCTATCGAAAACACCATAACAGAAATTACAGTCTCTCGACGCGCGTTTCGCTAACCAAGTTAACATCCTCAGATGATCATTATGACTAAGTTTTACTACTATGTTATTGTTTTTTATACAGGGTGTGAAAGCCAAATTAAATAAATTCATTACTTCGGTCACGATACTTATTTTAACAGAATCTCGAAACACGTCATATTTGAATTACAATTTGACATACTTCAACGGAAAAAACTACCCCTACCTTCAACCCCCGTCGAATGACAGGTACAACCCCCAATTTTTTAAATGAGAAGTATAGGGTTGTGATATATCATTTGAAAGATTCCTCCATTCTTAATTCAAAAATGTTATCGCTTTCAAGTTTACTGTAACAATTAAGATAAAATAAATTGAAATAATGTTGTTACCGAAATTCGATAAAATACACTCAAAACTTTTTGCAATATACTCAGAACCTATTTCATGTTGAGGTATTGTTAATAAGAAAGTAAGCAAAAACCATAGCAATGTTCTTTTTAGATGGTATCTTTTGAAAAACTGTAAATAATTTCAGTGGCAACGTTACTTTAAAACGCCTTGTCAACTTGTTTTGTATGTTGCAACATCAGTTGTCAGTATTTCAATAAAGTTTTTAGTTTGTCAACTTCAAGTCTGACAAATGGTTAGATTAACGGAAATGCATAAAATAACAGTTTTAAAATCCGAACACAACAGGAAGTAGCTCCCTTTTTCATGAGAAATTTCCTAATTTGTCGCTCATATCTCAAGGAACAGTAAGCAAAATAGAGAAGCAGTTTCGCGAGCTTGGTCATGTGGGGCAGATAAAAAAGCAGCTGCCAATGCAATGAGTGACGGACTCAAATTAGATGTGATGATTGAGTGTAAGGAAAACTCACATACATCGAGTAGACAGGCATCCACTATATTCAATGTTAGCCTTACATCGATACTGAATATATTAAAATAAAATAAAATGCAACCCTATAAAATGATACCTACTTAGGGGCTCATGGAAGATGTTTGATAGAAGAACTTATTTTTGTGAGCAAATGATGGACATGTTTGATGACAATATCATCCAATTAGAAGACTGATGAGTCTACTTTGGCTCTTAACGGCCATGCTAATCGGCAAAATTGCCGCTACTGGTCAATGCTCACTGGATGAGAGAAGAACATACGCAATACCCTCAGAAGGTTAATGTTTGAGCAGGGATTGTAGGAAACCATATTATTGGTCCCTCTTTCATTGAGGTCAACTTGAATGGCCTAATTATTTGGCACTACTTCAAAATGATGTCATTTCAAGTTTAGCAAATGTACATCCTGATCCAGGAAACCAAGTTTCGGTGAATACGATATGGTTTCAGGAGGATGGAGCACCACCACAATACCAAGTTAATGTCCGGCAATACCTCGATACAACATTTTCAAATCGGTGGATAGGGAGGCGAGGATCGATTGAATGGCTAGCACGTTCACCTGATAAGTTAACGAACTTTAAAATTAAATTGAAATACTGACAACTAATGTTGTAACATACAAAACAAGTTGCCAAGGCGTTTTAAACTAACATTGCCACGGAAATTATTCACAGTATTTCAAAGCATACCATCTTAAAAACATTGATATGGTTTTTGCTCACTTTCTCATTATCAATACCCTCTATATGAAATAAGTTTTGAGTGTATTTTATCGAATTTCGGTAACCACATGATTTTAATTTATTTTATCCTAATTGTTGCAATAAACTTGAAAGCTATAACATTTTTGAATAAAAAATTGAGATACCTTTCAAACTATATATCACGAACCTATACTTCCTATTTCCCCTATCATTCGAAGGAGGTTGAAGGTAGGGGTGGCATTTTAACATTGAAGAATGTCAAATTATAATTCACATTTGACGTGTTTCGGGTTTTTTTTTGATATGTATAGTAACCGAAACAATGAAGTAATTCCATTTGACTTTTACACACTATATGTTTATGGCCTAAATACTACATTGCTTTACTATTATCTATTGTTGTTCCTATGGTAAATTACCTGTTTTTTAATACCTTCAATTAGTTATGTGATTCCTCTATGTGCGTGACCTCCCCTAGATTTTTTTCTCTGATATTTATTTGTTTTTTATTTAGAATTATTACGTATAAGATGAAGATTAGATAATGAATGTAGGGGGTAGTCACTGACATAGAGGGAAATACATAACAAATTGAAGGTATTAACAAAAACAGGTAGTTTAGCATAGGAACAATGGCAGATAGAGATAGGTAATACTAACCGGTAGTAGTAATGTACTACTAACAGGTAGTAGTTAAGTCAATAGCATATAAGAACACTACTATAGTAAAATTTAGTCATAATGATCTCCTGAGGATGCTAACTTGGTAAGTGAAACGCGCGTCTAGAGACGGTAATTTTTGTTCTGTTGTTGGGAAAGTGTCTTTCAATAGATCCATGTCACGCTAGAGGTTCCAGTACGAACTATACACATAATTCAAATGTTTTTTAAACAATGAAACTGATGGAATTGGCCGAGACATGATGGAAATGCGGAACATATTTAACGCAATTAAATACAATTAAACACAATTCTCAACAGATGCTAACAGGTTGTAACAGCATCGTCACCACATCTTGAATATAAAAATGAGCATTTGAATCGAGTAATTATTCAAAGATTCTGCTGGGTTTGCTGGGTATGCTCTTGGTTGCGCAGATGCTTAAGATAGTTGTCTATTCATGGACAAACTCCACAAGTTTCAATGAGTTTTCGACTCCATATATTCAATTTGGTAGGATTTTTATAATAAAAAATAAAACTATACAAAAAGCCAGTGAAATTTCACCTATGAAGTCGACAAATCGTTTTATCTTTACCTTGTAATAATACACATGGAATATTAACACTTTATCAGCACTAACTGTGAGATAATATGATAATACGCATTTGATTTATATTTCCAAGTCACAATATTGAAGGGGATATAAACTAGGTCAGCGACGAAAAAGAATTCGTTAATTGAAAATGAAGTTACGATTTGATGACGATTGTCGGTATGATAATGTTAATTAAGTAACATGACAAATTCCTTCCTGCTCTGACGAAATTTGCTGTGATTTGATTGATGATTCAATTAAAATGTGTAGCTTCAAAATAGCTATTTATGATATGAGTGTTAAAAGTAAGGTTTTATTTTGTGACTAAAAAAGTTAACTTTTTCATGTTATCGAATTTGCTGTCAAGTGACCGTGTCATGTGACGGCTAATCACCTGGTTACCAACAAATAGTATTGTTTACAGCTGACGAATTTTATTTGAAGTGACATTTAGAGTTCTTGCCGGTGTAACAGAATTCAAATGTATCTATATCTATTGTTCATAATATAACTGCCTTGAAAATTTAATAATTATGTTATGTTTATTGCTATTTGATCAAAAAAATCGTCTTAAAAATACTTTTAACACTAGTGTTGAAAATATGTTTAACGCACTACTTTGTAAACATCATCTTTTAATACTCTTTACGGAAAGTGCCTACTTTACGAACGCTTTTTTTGAGAAACTGGGCCGAGAAGAATCATATGGTTATTGTCATTGCAAATATGATAATCTTGTTAGGTATGGTTTTAATAAATGCAGTTGATCATTACCACAGCAGAAAAATAACGATTGACATCTATTTGACATAAATGTTTGCAATTATCGCAATAAACTTTGGAAAGCTGCAGCAATAGTGAGTTTGAAGGGGTGTCTTCAACACCTCCTCTGAATCATTTTAAGATTATAGAAATATTCGATAAAACGTTTCGTGTCAACATGGCCCCCATCAACTTTTTTTTTAAATACGGACCTGTCTGTTTTATTACAGATATGGACAAAGAAATAAATTCACAATCCAAGGATTTGACTTTGATAAGCGAAATTTCATTCTAGAGATTTCAGCTTCGAAGATGAGCCCCGAAGTGTTTGATCTACAGTAATCCAGGATGAGGACTTGAGATTGCGGAAGAACTGGGAGTCAGCTCCCATGCAATTTTCGATGGTTCAAAACGTATTGGAAAGGTCAAAAAGCTTGAAAAGTGAGTGCCCCATGATTTGAATAATCGACAAAAAACGTCACGTTTCAAAGTCTGTTCTTTTTTGCTTTTGCAGAACCAGAACGATTTTTTTGGTAGGATCTCTACAACAACATGAAACGTCCAGGACAGTAGTTAGACAGCGAAGAGCAACTTAGGCACTTACCAAAGGCGAAAACCTACCAAAAAAGACCATAGATACTGTATGGTGGTCAGAGGCTGGTATGATTCACAATAACTTTCTGCAACCAGGCCAAATCAGCACAGCAGAATCCTAGTGTATTTATCTAGTTTATTTATTGTATTTATCCAGTTTATTTATCACAACGCAAACAGGTAACCAAAATAAAGGATTCAGTGTCATCATCTCGCGATGTCATTTTCGGGGTACCTCAGGGAAGTGTTTTGGGACCTATATTATTTTTAATCTACCTGAATAATATAGATACCATCCATAGTTGTGATTTCATGAACCTTTTTGCAGACGTCACTTTGTTATCAATTTCAGGAGATAATATAGAAACAGTAGCTGATCAAATGAATAATGAACTAAGAAATGTTTTCAAGTACGTATATATATATATTTTTTCTCAAGAATTTCATCTGAGCTTTCGATGTAGGTACTCAAATATTACATTATATAATTGTATAGTCTAACCTCATTTTGATTATTATGCTAGTCTTTTATACTCATTTGACCAAAATAAGGTATCAGCTTTACAAAAGTTACAGAATCGTGGAATGAGGATTATTTTACAAGTGAATAGGTATTCTAGTATATCAAACATACTCCGAGTTATCTCCGTTTAAAGTATACTCATGAAAACAGACAAAACTTCTGAAACAACCTGACAAAGTAGTAATGATACACTGTATGACTAAATAGAAGGCTATCGTAATGAAAACAGCAGAAAACTATTATTATTTGTCTTTGAAACTATTTTAATCACAATATAAAATGAATCTCAGATGTAATCTAAGTTTTCCAACAGTTTTACTCATTACGTGAGCAAATCATCTCAATGTTTTAAATGACTGAATTTGCATGCACCTCACTTTTCATAAAACTCCCACAATTTGTTGTTTATAAACAAGAAATGGTTGGTTGCGATCTGCAAACGAATTCGCTGTTTCGCAAAGGACAAAATGATAATGGTCCAGGGTAATAGGCGGAAAGTGTTCATTGAAGTTAAATGTTTCCTACCATAATTCGTCGTCAAACGTGTTGATTACTCCTCTTCCTCCAAGGAGGATATGCAATAATGGAATGCATTTCGAGCGAGTGATTTCACCATCATTTGTCATGATAACCCCGCTAGTTTTGACACTTACATTTCTTTACTATATTATTCGACGTCTCCAATCGCTAATCTTCGTTGTGTTTAGCGACGATAGTGGATATTAACAATCAAAACGTCGCGTCGTCCTGAAGTAACTTGGTTTGAAATCTTTTCTCTATCTTTTTCCCATCTTTCACTTTCATTTCACTTCATCATGATTTACACAGTTGGGTGAAAGAACAATGAATATTATTGGAGTTTTATCCCAACATCAAACCGTTATTTTAACACCTCGACATGTGTTTCTATCAGCAAGTGAATATCTTCAAGAGGAAGATTAAACTAGAAAACTAGTTTGCTTTATGCAAACTAGTATCGAGGGGTTAAAATAACGGTTTGGTGTTGGGAAAAACTCCAGTAATATTCATTACTACACCAAAGGTTCCAAACAGTGCATCACAAGTGAAAGAACAATGGTGGTCAGATCTCACAATTACTGAATCTTGTGAGGAATAAGTACAAAGTTTCAATTCAATATATGAGATTCGATGTCAATAAAGACGTTAATTATCATTATTATTATCATTATTTTTCCCTAAGGTTGCACTAGTCGGACCCTATCTCAGAAGCCTCGACACCTTCGTGAGGGCACGCCAGTATTATCAACCAATGACCATTCCCCAACTCCGTGGAATAAGTGATCATTGGGTCCGCGTCGATGGATCGGTAGACGGTGGCGAAATGAACTGGCCACTTCGTTGTTGCGATCTAACTCCACTGGACCTTGCCAAGATGACAAGGTTGTCTGCATGAGCTTGAAGATCTACTTTTCTTCTGTCGAGGGCAGCCCCTGTTGATCCTGAACTTAAAGGTCTTACCTTGAAGAGTTTTAGTTGCAGTTCTGTTTACCAGCAAGGCATAGATCCAGCCAGCTAATGTCGATTCTATATCTTTCCCAGCCAGAGACGGTCCTATAGATTTAGATAGTGTATTGTTATATGTTCCTTCAATATCAAGAAATTCAGCAATCTCCTTGTTGTCGAATGATTGGTAGATTTTCTCTACAAGGTTGTTTAATGTTGAATATGTCGATTTGCTGATTTGATAAGCATACACATGAACGATGTAAGTCTGATTGGTCGTACCGATTTAGGGTGTGGGTCTCTCCTACCCACACAATTACTGAACCTCGTCTTTTTGACATCTTGTGAGGAATAAGTACAAAGTTTCAATTCAATATATGAGATTCGATGTCAATAAAGACGTTAATTATCATTATTATTATCATTAATTTTCCCTAAGGTTGCACTAGTCGGACCCTATCTCAGAAGCCTCGACACCTTCGTGAGGGCACGCCAGTATTATCAACCAATGACCACTCCCCAACTCCGTGGAATAAGTGATCATTGGGTCCGCGTCGATGGATCGGTAGACGTGGCGAAATGAACTGGCCATTTCGTTGTTGCGATCTAACTCCACTGGACCTTGCCAAGATGACAAGGTTGTCTGCATAAGCTTGCAGATCTATTTTTCTTCTGTCGAGGGCAACCCCTGGTGACCTTGAACTTAAAGGTCTCACCTTAAAGAGTCTTAGTTGCAGTTCTGTTTACCAGCAAGGCATAGATCCAGCCAGTTAATGTCGATTCTATATCTTTCCTAGCCAGAGACGATCCTATAGATTTAGGTAGTGCATTGTCATATGTTCCTTCAATATCAAGAAATACAGCAATCTCCTTGTTGTCGAAGGATTGATAGATTTTCTCTACAAGGTTGTTTAATGCTGAATATGTCGATTTGCTGATTTGATAAGCATACACATGAACGATGTAAGTCTGATTGGTCGTACCGATTTAGGGTGTGGGTCTCTCCTACCCACTTGAGGTATATATACCACCCTTGCTGCCACCCAAATGGGTGGTATATAGTTCCACGCCATACTAGCTCTATACAATTTTGTGAGAATAGGTAAAATTATGTTCAGTCCGTTTTAAAAAAGAGCTGGAAAAATAGCATCCTCCCTTAGGGGGTTGAATAAACAGTTGAATAATTTCATATATAGGAATTGATCTGTTTCTGGATTTTTCGTTTGCATTCATAATTACGTAGGGAATGAATTTATCGGTTTCCTTAGGACCTGACTGGATAATTGCTAATTACTTAGGAACAGTTGATCCGATTTCCAAAAGTGAAACAGTGTTGGTTGAAGAATTAAATTTATTACCTATCAAACGAGTTATGATAGAACTGGCTCTCTTTCTATTCGGAAAAAACGTTGGTCGCGTCTTCTCGGTGACGACAGATGCAACACTTTTTGCAAAAAAATACTTAAAATTATACCATTATCGGACCTTGATTTCTTGCGGAAAGAACTGTTCACTTCCACAGAGTATACGTTCTTACTTAAATCATTTTCATGAAACATTATGTAAGTCTAGCAAAATACATATAACTTCCTGTTTTTATATTGCTGAGCGATTTGTCTTGTTTCCGGGATGTATACTCGTATTATTTAAATTGTCGAATAGCTCAATTGTTCAAAGAACTATCATGAAAACTAAACGAAACCGAATTGAACTGAACTGATCCAATAATTTGTTTTAATGGTCCATCTTGGAACAGAATGAGACCAAACGTTATCGTTGGATGAGAAAGGTCAATGAAGAAAGAAGTTATTTAAAATATTCTCATCGGGTAGGTATTGACAGTACAGGCAAAATTAATATGATACATCGTTTAATAATTGCGCCTAGATGAATGATGACTACATGTAGGTTAGAGGTGAGTGGATACGGTTTATTTTCATTCATAGACAAGAAAACCAAAGAAATAGGTGATTTTTCCATTGAAACCGGAGGCGATTTGCTTTTGGACACCAAACAAGACAATATCGAACTGTGAAAAATCGGGAATTTCAATCAACCTTCAAAAGCACCTCCTGTTATCGATATCGAAAGTGTACCATTAGTACGTAGAACCTTCTTACTTCAAAGTTTGGTGTGAAAAATCAAATATAAGAAGTTTCTACGGTTTTTTCCCAATAAGTATATTGTAGAAGAAATATATGGAACTCAAATTATGAAATTTTAAAGTTTTGAAGTATCATAGTCGCAATTCATCGAGGTGGTGTGATAATTCTAGGAACAGTTCCTTCTGCCCACAAGCTCATTATATCCCAGTTTGAGAAACTTCAATCAAAGCACTCGCAGAAGTGATCAAGGAACTACAGTCGGTAGATTGATCTGACAGAATGGTGAACAGAGTTTCCTTGGAAAGTCAAATCCAAGTTTCTCCTCGATTCATAGGTCATGTTCAGCAAAGGTGCTCAGAAAATGCTACCACAGATAGCCTTGGAAAAAATGGGCGCCAAAGAATCGATAGTTTTATATTTTGGCTTCACAGGGTACAGGCTCTACTACCAGGGCCTGAATTTCCTAATGAAGGAAAATCCCCTCCAAGGTTTCAGACCATGGTACATTTTCCCAAGTGAAAACCTCCTAGGTTTGTTCGAGAGTTGGAGAACTGAGCAGCTCCCGTTCTTAACACCCAATGAATGAACAAATTGAGCTACGTATTTCTGCCTCACTCACCATACTCCACAGAACTCTCGTTAACTGACTACTATCTATTCAAGCATTTTGATAACTTTTTCACCTTCATTGATTGTTATGAAGGAACTAGCTTCTCTCAAACTCACGATAGTAAACGGTCTGATTCAATCTATGAAATTGTAATTGTGTTGTTAATTTGTTTATAATTTTTCAGCGAGTCCTGAAGTAGGAAATAAACATTTCCGAAAGCTTGAAGTAATACCAAAAAGTTTTTGTTACTCCCTGGCATCCTCAAAATTGACTGCAAAAACAGAATATATNCACATTTTAAACTAATAACAAAAATTTTAAATAATTATAATTGCACCAATATGGAATTTCAACAGTCGAATGGCGATCAGTTCCTAAACTGAACATTGACGACACAACGGCGATACTCATCCCCACATTCTATTCGTCACCGTAACATGACTTCGAATTTAATTTAATGACCCTTCAGCCGAAGATAAAACTTGTTTAGTAAAATTATACAATAGGAATCGCCAATTCTTCAGTCCACGTGGTTTAGTTGGCAGTGTCATTATTTCTCTGTGTTGGTTTTTCGGCCTTCGAGATGCCGATAGCTTTAACTATTCACAATACAGGTTACTTCAACTATACTTTTCATAAGAAATTTAGGTACTAAATGAGTGTAAACAAGTGATTTTACATTTTAATTTTTGTAAAAAAAACTATATAAATACGTTGGCACTACAATCAACAATCATTTCAATTATACATCACTATACACTATACAGGTTTTCACCACCTCATTATAAGTACCTTTATTAATTCAAAAATTTAAGTACTTGCATAAATCTAATAATACTTGAGTGAATTTTATAAAAAACATAAATTAGGAATATACAGTAAAATCATAAAAAATCGTTTCAATGTCAATGACTAAAAAACAAGAATTGCAATATATTCAATACGTTAAAAAGAACGACAGAAAAATAAAGGAAAAACCAAGCAAAAACGAGAAAAAATAATATTTGGTACTAATTGGGATTTGCTTTAGGGAAGTAAAAGTTATTAAAACTAGTTAAATACATCAAAACGTTTCCAGTACCAGTTTCCAGTAACAACGGCGTACTGATAGCACATTTCATAGCTACTCGCATAATCGACACACAATCGTCTTAGTTTTTCTATGCGCAAGCAATAAATCTGAAAATAATAAAGTAATATTCTTTCAGGCAGCCAGACAGCACTTGGAACCTCAATGAACGCGAGAGTGGTATTAGAACTGAACTGAAAATGCCTGTGAAGAACCGAAAAAGCGGAGAAGACCGATAGATTGACTCTGTACTATGAGCCAGAACATTCAGGAAGTACCAAGATCAGATCAGAAAATGGATCAATGATGGGAAAGTACCCCCGGAAACATGAAAACGTTTGTTGAAGGTGGACCATGGACCAATCTTTGCCAAGATTGAAAGCACGTGCTTGAAGATCCGCCAAGACATGGAGAATATCCACAACAGGAAGTGGGGAAAGTTAGTGAGAAAACAATGCTCAAATACAGATTGGAAACAGGACAACTATGAAGCCCCCAACGTCATCAACATGAGTTCCCGCCCGCTCACGGGAATAGAGGAATCCTTGGCCTAAATTTGGCCTAAATTTCGCCATTACGCCAACATCTGTGCCCACTTTGGAGATAATTACTGCAGTAGAATCCACCAGTTCCCTTATTGACCAAACCGAGGCAGAAGAGTTCAGATGGAAAATTAGAGAACAGCTGGATCGAGAACCAGTTCCAACATCTAACATCAGCAATGGAGAACATAGAGCTCTGAACGGCCTACGTAGAGACAACACCATCAAGATCCTACCTGCAGATAAAGGAAACGCTACTGTGGTAATGGATACCGTTCTCTATGAAATCGAAGAGGTTCTTCAGAAAGGATGATACACAAAGATCGTACGGGACCCTACTGCAGGAAGGAAATTGTAACAGTTTTTGAAAAAACACCAAGTCTATTTTTCGGACAAGGAAAGATCATTGCTAACACCGCACCACAGTGAGCCCCCTCACTTGCATGGACTACCCAAAATCCACAAGAAGGACGTTCCGCTTAGACCGATCATCAGCTCCAGAGATTCGGCTACTCAAAACTTGTCTTAATACCACCATTACAAGGAAAAACATCGTCTTTTGTGAAGAATTCAACGCATTTTGTCGAACTACTAGGGTCAATTGAGGTCACGCAGAAAGATCAACTAATTAGTTTCGACGTGGAAAGCCTTTACACCAACGTTCCGGTCGAAGAATCACTCCAAATCATACAGAAGAAGCTATCCGAAGATGGGGTCCTGAAAGAGAAAATGAACTTACCTATAAAAGTAATTATGGAATTACTAGGATGCTGTGTACGAAACTGTTATTTTCAACTGAAGAACGAATTCTTTACACAACAACAGCGTGAGACCTTCCATCACTTTCACAATGGAGAAGGAAATCCACAATGAATTGCCATTCTTAGACGTTTTGATGAAGAGGACCGACACTAAGTGGGAAACATCTGTATACCATGTGGTAGATATTGTTTAAAATTCAAATAAAAAATGTTATCAACAAAAAATATGTTCCTAAATGCGGAATAGCAGTGAAAGAAAAACAAGCATATTGTTGAAGACACCCACAATCCACCAGAAAAAACTTTCAACTGACTTATAACGATATTATGATATGCACTAATATTTACATCAAAAATAATGAATATGAGCACAGAGCTTCTGAAAACTTTCAAGTAAACATTGTGACTACCAATAATTACAATTGACAAATGATATCGACCAGCAATATCGCCATTATTCACAATTTTTAAGCGTATGTAAAACTTTTCGGAAGAATTCCAGGGATGACAGTATTTCTCATTGATTTCTCTTCCTGAAAAAATTGCACTAAAAGCACCATTTCATCATACCGGCAATAAATTCGATTTATTCTTCAAGGTGCCATTTGTTAACGGTTTCTGTTCTTCTGGCGCGGTAACCATAACGGGAATGGGACTCGATATCTTCATCTCAATATGACCGTCATCAATCGATAAGGAATCCATACTGCAGAGACTATCAGTGGAATGGGTGCGATTGGACGGGAAGATCCCTCCCATGCGACACTGACCTGCAACAAAATTATTACATGAACGCCAAAAAGAACTCGACATAAACTCGCAATTTTTATTCATTACCTATTGAACGGTTACACAATTATTTTGAAACTGTATACGTTACAATGACCTCTTTCTTGTATTTTACATATGAAAGTTTCCCATGCTATATTTATGAACTGAAGATGGAATAGAAAACATGATAAAGGTATTTTCAAAACACAATTTTGACTACTGTGTATCTGAACGTTGACCTTTTTAGCATTTTTCAATTTTTTTGTATCGAGTACCTCATTAGGAAGAGATTTCGGTATTAATAATGAAACTAATCGGCACGAGTATTGCAGTTTGATTGCCAATATCACATTCAACAGAAACTTCAAATCAAATCCAATCAAAATATACTTTATTGTCAGAAGATTTTGTATCCCATCGACAAAAATTTGTGGGTATAAATATAAGCATAACTAATGGTGTATAATTAAAAACTTGCAATTAATAAAGGTTTTGAAAAAACAGGTACAAATACAATAAAAATAAATATAAAATGGAATACACGTTTTAAAATGATACATTAAAATACTCTTGCAAGCTACACACATCGGAAAAGTCTAGGGATATTTTTAAAAATGGCAATCATTTTTTTTAGATCGCTTTAGGAAAAAAAAGTTGAAGGGTGATTATTAAACGAATGTAACTTACAACAAAATTTATTGAATGGTCAAAAATACTGAGTGCGCATATAAGCAAAACTAAAAAAAAAAAAATATGGCTCTTCTTTGGCACCCCGAAAAAAATCCTAATACAAAAAAAATTTGAATCAGTACAAAGCATGGCCTCCACGCTGGTTTATTACGGCCCTACATCTATCGTGCATCGACAAAATGAGATTGTCAATGTCTTGTCGAGGTACATTTGCCCATTCAGCGATTAAAAGCTCTCTCGATTGAAGTGTTGTGTGAATATTCCCCATATGCGGAGTAATTCTTCGTTAAAGCATGGCCCATACATGCTCGATGGGATTCAGGTCCGGTGATTGTGCTGGCCATGGCAATACATCTACTCCTTCGTTGGTGAGCCAGTCAGTCACTAGACGCGCGACATGTGGACGAGCATTATCGTGCATTAGGTGGAAGTTTTCACCGACAGCACCAGCAAACGGACGAACGATAGGTAGAAGAATGGTGTCGAGGTACTGTCGAGCTGTGAGGGAGCGATTTGGAAAAACTAGATCGGTTCTGCCGCCGATCATGATTCCGCCCCATAGCATTACTGTACCACCTCTGTATGTGTGGACTTCCTGGACGTGTCTCAAATGTTCATTATTTCCAGGTCGTCTTCACAGTCTTACCCGACGAGAATCTGGATGAAATCCAAATCTGGATTCGTCTGTAAACAAAACTGTGGCCCAATCATTTGCATCCCAGTTTTGATGTTCTTGACACCACTCTAATCTTCTACCGCGATTGCCTCTCGACAAAGGTGGACATCTAAGTGGCCTTCTGTTGTGGAGATCTGCTTCATGCAGTCGATTTCTGACAGTATCACGACCAATGGTTACCTGGTGCGTCTGCTGCAACACGTTAACCAACTCAGGTGCTGTGAGTGTCGGTTGTCTTCTTGCGGTTAAAACCAAAAATCGGTCTTGAACTGCAGTTGTAGCGCGTCCTCGTCCTGGATGTTGTTCGGCTGGACTGCCAGTTTCACGGAAACGCCGCCACAATAGACTGATAACACTTTGGGAGACCCCCAAACGAAGAGCTACATCATTTTGTCGCATGCCAGCTTGAAGAAGCCCTACAGCTCTATTCATCTCAGCCAATGGTAAGTGATAGCGTTCCATGTTAAAGCACAATATTTCCAGTTTAATTGCTGAGCAAGAACTGCATAGAATGTACAAACTCGACACTTTCAGATTATTCATTTTAACCGAAAACCTACAGTTTGTAAAAAACTTGATAAAAGATTAGTTACCGTTTTGCAGGCTTTGTTCAACCCATAGAAATCTACAGGGTGGTCGAGTGTACCAATTTAATCGAAATTAAACGAGCTCATGCATTTATTTTTATGATATTTAGTATGTTATAAAAATATCCCTAGACTTTTCCGATGTGTGTATAATAGGGTCGATCAGCTAGCAAATTTCTAACTGCTTTCTTAAATTGTACGTTGGTCAGATTTGGACACCTTATATCTACTGGTAAGTGATTGAATATTTTCCACCATTATAAAATATGGAATCCTTGATTAATGTTGAGGTAGGTATAGAAAGTCTAATATCAAATATGCTAATACGAGTAGTATAAGGAGAAGAAACAAAGTCAATCTCCGTTTTATGTTTGTGCACCAAACATACAGTTTCAAGAATGAACAGTGCAACGACGGTTAAAATCTTGGTGGCCGCAAAATAATTTCTGCATGATTCCCTAGGTTTAACTTTACAGAGACACTTTACTGACCTTTTCTGTAATATCAACACAAATGAGGGAAGGGTTGCACTGCATGTTCCCCAGAATGGTATTCCATATCTTATTTGGGATTCAATTACAGCGTAGTAAATCGTTTTTGTTGTGTGAAAACCCAACTCGTTAGAAACCACCCTCACTGCATAACATCTGGAGGAGATTTTACTCTTAAGTTGTCTGACGTGTTAATTGAATTTGAGCCTATTATCAATATAGACACCAAGAAATTTTGTGTTCAATTTGTTTTCCAACATATCACTGTCTATTGACAGTTCATTTAGCAGACATTTAAATGTTATTATATATGTTTTGGAGATATTCAAGGATGATAAATTAGCATCATACCAATTTTTCATTTTTTTTTTTCTATATCCGATGATATCTTTTCATGTAGCTCTGCTGGGTTTTTTCCTTCCACAATATTATTGAATCATCCGCGAATAGAGTAAAGCTGCCAGATATATCTATATAGTCAAATCATATACAACAAATATACAAATATACAACAAAAACAGAACTGGACCCAACACAGAACTCTGTGGCACACCAGATGTGATTGCCCCGCTTTCTGAGAGTTCCGATGTTCTAACCATTTGACTTCGGCCTGAGAGGTACCAATTGTACGTCATCCCTTCTGCAGCCATACTGGTGAAGTTTTTTGAGTAATAATTCATGATTAACACAATCAAAAGCCTTAGAAAGGCCACAAAAAATTGCGGCAGCTACTTCATCAGCATTTATTTCTGAATAAAGTTTATAAAGGAAAGAGAATATTGCATCACTCGTATCTTTTTCCGCCTGGAACCCAAAAAAGTTATTATCTAGTTATATCATGCAAATTCAAGAAATCATTCAATCGTTTATTCACTAATTTTTCAATAATTTTCGGTAAGGTTGGAATCAGAGAAATGGGCCGCAGATTGGAGGGATTATGCAAATCACCACCTTTATGTAGGGGAATAACAATTTAAGTCTTAAAAGAAGTAGGGAATGAGCCAGTTTCGAAGGAGGCATTAATGTTTGCAATGCATTGCCTGGTAGATTCAAAAGTATTCTTACCGAAATCTCATCATACCCAGCGGTATTTTTATTTCTGATGTCGTTCAAGGTTTCAATTAATTCATGAATATCTGTATTATACAAAATGAGGCTATCATCGATATTAATATTTTCTAGATTGATTAAAGGATCCTAGGGCACGCGAATAATGCTGCTTAGCTTTTGAGCAATGGTGCAGTAGAATTCATTTCTTTTGTTAGGATTTAATGGGATATCAACCTTTGTTTTTTTTTATTTTCCTCTGAGGTCATTTATTCATAGATCATATCAGTATGTGTTAACTGATGATATTTTGAGGATGTGGGATCGCAACCGATGAATACGTTAGAATAATTTCAATACTTTTAATGGTATAGGCAGATACTAGTGCCGATTACTATAACTAGATCTCTTGGTTCAAGTGAATTCCTCTCTCTTAATTTGTTCTGTATTCCCAAACCCAGCAATTTCAAGTCGACGCGTTTGAAAGTACCTGACTTGCTTTCTCAATCAAGTTTCCTGTCGAAAGCACCTGATATTAGTAGAAATAGTAGAAATTTTTAGGAATGAATGTAAAAAAATCAAAATGGTATACGGACACAGATGCAGAAAAATAATAATGTTGATGAGAATAGTCTGATGAAAAAATAACCTTTTTTATCAAAACTTCATGTCAACGCGTACATTGCGTCATCAAACTGAAGGTTTGGCGCCCTCAAAAGTGACTTGAAAAAAATATTAATAAAAAATCCCAGAATCAATAAAAAATTGGTGATGTCAATACAAAGAAACACAAAAAAATAAATGGATAATTCATTTTTGCAGTTTCAAACAGTTCTAATTTTTCAACAATCCGGGTGGAGATTCTGTCTGTTGAATCTGATGATGTTCAGTTCAATTTTTTCTTTGACAGCGATTCCAAAAGGAATAAGGTTTCGGTTTCTTGAGTTTTTCTTGTTTCATTACAAAATAGTCACAACCAAGAAGTGAAGGGTCTTCTTATTTTTTACAATATTGCCTATAAAATGAATTCAAAAGGCGCTAAAATATTTGCTTCAAGCGGGTGCCGATCGTCCTTGCAGAGGCCTGAGTAAGAATATCAAAGATTAGAAAACACAATCACTGTTTATCTATGACATATTCCAGTAATGATACCAAAAATGGGGCCACTAGTATGACACTAATGTGACATTTGCGTAGTCAAACTAGAAAGTATATATTCGATTTCTAGGCTCCTCAAGTCAGACTCAATTATCAGCCTATTAGAGAAGTTATTCCATAAACTACACCTCACGATTTGATTTCCACAAACTTCATTTAAAAAATACATATCACAACATGTTTTGTCAACATAGTAGCTTTATCAAGTGATTTGAATACTTCAAATTGCTTCTTACACTAATATTTATATACTACAGGTAACCATAATTGAGACTACTTTCAAAAAATTACCTAAACCTCTACCTAAGGTACCTCTTCGATTATGATCACCTGAAGCATATTGCCATCACATCTACATCAATAACAATTCTTTCTCGGTTTTTAAGAAAACAAGTTCAATAATGGTGATCTATTCAATTCCATTGCTTCCAAATGATTCAAATTCTTATTTACAACTTCTTGAAGAGGTAATACAACCTCATATAAGTTGAAATAATCGAACAGGATCCAAGATGTCGAGATGAATTCATCCATTTTCAACAAGACGGTGCACCACCCCATTATGCCCAGCAGCTTCGAATATTTAAAATATCTAAAGTTTATGCTACACAGCGAGCCAATTTGGATGAATTACGTCGTAGAATTATTGATGAATGCCGAGCTATAACTCCTGAGATGTTGAATAATGTAAGAGCAAAATTCGAATAAAATCTTTATTATTGCATGGAGCAAAATGGCGCACATTTTGCACATTTACTCTAAATTTCGTATGTGAGTTACCCTTATTAGGTGTTTCTTTTTTGTGTGTGCTTCAAAAACAATTATTGGGATTTATTAACCCCAAAACAGTTTTTTAAACTGTTCTGTGTCATCAGCATTCAAGGAAATCAACAGGTTGTATTTGTTGTGTAGGTAAATTTTTAGTATGATTCACTTTTCTATCAGAAGCATAAAATATCCACGTCAAAAGGCAACCTCCATAAAGAGGTGCCAGTAAATTTACCTAAAATGTAAGGGTGGTAACCAACCCCATCCCCCGAAAAAATCTCCTCGTAATAAACAAATAATTCTTACTTTTTTACGAAATCAAATGAAAACGTATTAGCAGGTTGTCATATGAAAGTTCTGAACTTGAATTTTACCTTAAAAACAATTTGATTTATTTTAAAAAGAGTTGAACTCAATAAAAATACCTTTAAATCTTCAAATTATCTCGAAAACTAATCGTTACAAAATTTTCTTTTAACAGAGATGTAAAGGTATTCGAAAGACCTTTAAAACAAGGTGCCACTCGACCTACTTTCCCTATCTAAATAAGGGTCGTCGGACGCACCCCTCCGAGGGGGTGCGTACTACAAAAAATCTGATTAGTCTGAAAGGTGTCCCCATTTAATTAGAAATCGACGTGTCCGAGCTTTTTTTAAAAATCTTACTTTTTATATTCAAAAACGGCTCTGTTAAGTTTTCGTTGTTACACACTGTATATGGCTTCATTTTTGAGGAAACCAGATATTGAAATTGCATATAAAACAAGTAATTCGTTGGGAAAGTTAGTTAACAATAATGAAGACAAAACATCCAAATTCAAGAAATCGGTAGTATATAAATCAAAGTGTGGAACGTGTCCAGAGAGGTATTATTGGTCAAACTGACAGAACATTCAGAGATCGAATCCAGGAATATCATACGAGCTATGTAAATAAGAAAAAAAATTCAACATATTCAAATTATCTTCTAGAAGAAAATCATACATTTAACGAAGAGTTCGAAATTTTGCACATAGAAAATAAAGGTTTCAAACTAAATCAAAACGTTTCCAGTACCAGTTTCCAGTAACAACGGCGTACTGATAGCACATTTCATAGCTACTCGCATAATCGACACACAATCGTCTTAGTTTTTCTATGCGCAAGCAATAAATCTGAAAATAATAAAGTAATATTCTTTCAGGCAGCCAGACAGCACTTGGAACCTCAATGAACGCGAGAGTGGTATTAGAACTGAACTGAAAATGCCTGTGAAGAACCGAAAAAGCGGAGGAGACCGATAGATTGACTCTGTACTATGAGCCAGAACATTCAGGAAGTACCAAGATCAGATCAGAAAATGGATCAATGATGGGAAAGTACCCCCGGAAACACATAAAGAAAACGTTTGTTGAAGGTGGACCATGGACCAATTTTTGCCAAGATTGAAAGCACGTGCTTGAAGATCCGCCAAGACATGGATAATATCCACAACAGGAAGTGGGGAAAGTTAGTGAGGAAACAATGCCCAAATACAAACCGAAAACAGGACAACTATGAAGCCGCTAACGTCATTAACATGAGTTACCGCCCGCTCACGGGAATAGAGGAATCCTTGTTACGACAACATATGTGCCCACTTTGGAGATAATTACTGCAGTGGAATCCACCAGTTCACTTATTGACCAGACCGAGTCAGAAGAGTTCAGATGGAAAATTAGAGAACAGCTGGATCGAGAACCAGTTCCAACATCTAACATCAGCAATGAAGCTCTGAACGGCCTACGTAGAGACAACACCATCAAGATCCTACCTGCACATAAATGAAATGCTACTGTGGTAGTGGATACCGTTTTCTACGAACAGGAGATCGAAGAGGTTCTTCAGAAGGGACGATACACAAAGATCGTACGGGACCCTACTGCATCAATCGAAAGAAAGTTGTACCAGTTTTTGAAAAAACACCAAGTCTATTTTTCATACAAGAAAAGATCATCGCTAACACCGCACCACAGTAAGCCCCCTCACTTGTATGGACTACCCAAAATCCACATGAAGGACGTTCCGCTTAGACCGATCATCAGCTCCAGAGATTCGGCTACTCAAAACTTGTCTAGATTTTTACTTCCCTTAATACAAGCATTACAAGAAAAAACATCGTCTTTCGTGAAGAATTCAGGGCGTTTTTGGTCGAACAACTAGGGTCAATTGAGGTCACACAGGAAGATCAACTAATTAGTTTCGTAATTATGGAATTACTAGGATGCTTTGTCCGAAACTGTTATTTCCAACTGAAGGACGAATTCTTTACACAAGATGAGGGACTGCCAATGGGATCGCCACTTTCACCAGTCATAGCCAACATATATATGGAGTGGTTTGAAACTCTCGCCATTGAAGAAGCCCACAAGAAACCTCAAGTCTGGTTGGGATATGTTGACGACATCTTCATAATATAGAACCATGGGAATACTGAACTAGACGCTTTCCTGAAACACATCAACAGCGTGAGACCTTCCATCACTTTCACAATGGAGAAGGAAATCCAAAATGAATTGCCATTCTTAGACATTTTGGTGAAGACGACCGACACAAAGTGGGAAACATCTGTATACCGAAAATCCACTCATACGGGACAGTATCTAACCACGAATCCAACCACTATCAATCGCCTTAAAGAGGAATCATCATGACTCTATTAGACCGTGCTTTTGGGCTCTGTGATACGAAGGAAGGTCCCTAGAAGGAACTAGACATCATCAAAAATTATCTTCAACGGAATGGCTACTCCAAAGCGATGGTAGCAAAGACTTTGGCTAAAAGACTGCAGGAGCCTCGCAAGGAAGAGAAGACGTCACAACCAGTGCTTGCACTTCCCTACATCAGAGGATTATCGGAGAGGATAAGAAGAATTGGTTCTAAGTACAACATGAGAACCTGCTTCAGTTTCGGTAACACTATCCGTAGCAGCCTCACGAAAACCAGGCCACAAAATGGCTGGAAAATTCAACCTCAAATCATTCTCCTGGACAAGTTATAGGCTCATCTCTGGCAGTTACACTAGCTTGACGCTCAACACGTTAAATTGTGGTACTAAATACAGGTTCAATATCTTAATCTTCAGCCACTTCCTTTGCGCTGAGGATGAGGTTTTCAAAGCCTGTATTTCAGTATTGTTCTAAGAAAATACAGCATTTTTCAACATGTCTGTGGATTGTGAGGATTTACTAACGACATCAATTTGAAAGAATATCTCATACCAAACAATCAGTGAAATATGAAGCTTATCGAATAATAGTTTCTTGAGAGACTTGAAATTTTCTGAGTTCCAATAACCAAAGTAATTGAAGCGTCATGGATGGCACAAACTTGGTAGCGAAATGGTTTGACACTGCTTATTCCAGCTTCCTAAACTGTGTCACTAAGCTTTTCCATAGTGAATGATTCCAAGCCATTGGTTAGAATTTTCCATCGATGTGAATAATCTGTATACATAGTTTAGTAGTTGGTCAGAGCCGATTTCGAAACCTCCTCCCACCACTTTCAATCTTGAAATGAACTCTATATACGTCGTACAACGTAGCCAAGGTGTCTCTGAGGAAGTGTTTTGAGTTTGACCTTGAACGACCTTGACCTACTTCACATAACGCAGGCAAGGTGATTCAGAGGTAGTGTTTTGAATTTAACGTTCAATGACTTTCATTCACTCCCCCATATATTCGGCAAGGTGACTTTGGCCTCGAATGAACTCGAGCCAGTCACACGGCTTCCTTGAAGTTTCGAACCTACACGGCACAACGTAGCCAAGGTAACTTTGAGGAAATGTTTTGTGTTTGACTTTGAATAACCTTCAGCTACGTCACATGATGGAGAATTTAGAGTACCTTGGCTCACCCCCCCATTTCACGCGGATATCTTGAAGTTTTAAGGGTTCGACCTTGAACGACTTCAACTGCTTGGACGAGGCGGCTTCTAGACTTTTTAATTTGACTTTGAAAGACCTACAGCAACATCACATTCGCTCTGCTATGGAGCAGAGACTTATAAATTTTTAACTATCGATGAAGGTGATAAAATTGAAAAGATGTCGATGCTGTCCACGCGATATGGTAAATCTATTCAAGTAGTTTTGTTGAATGAGGAAAATAATACTTCTTTCAAATGCTTCAAATCAAACTCATGATAAGTCATATTTTTTTGAAGTTACATAAAGAATAATTTATTCTATTTGATTTTCGATTATAGTTCAAAATACGAATAGATTTTTGTCATTTCAATTTATGAATCACGTGTTAAAAGGTAAGTACTTGTTAGTCCTCAGCTCGCAAAAGTTTCGACTTCTGAGGGTTGTCGTTCGTAGGGATGCGTTAGCTGGTTAACGGAAAAAACATATTTTACCATATTTTTTTCAACATTTCAAGTTCAACCCAAATGGAATCAAGTTATTTCAATAAATATAATTGTTATTTTCAGCTATTCATTTTTAATTCTTCTTTTTTAGTTGTTTCAGGGATTTCAAATCATTTTATATAGTAGACAATGAAAGTCCGAACTAGTGAGATTCAACATAAAGAAAACTTCATAAAAGAACGATCTGAGGAAAAACTGCTTTAACAAAGCAGCGGTAGACTCAGAATAACTGCAGGGCTACTAAATGGACAATATAAGGGAACCAGAAAAATAGAGTTGTATAGATTAGATTAGATTAACGGGTAGCAGCTAGCCCGTGGCCTGATTCACTGCGACCTTTTCAGATCTATCGTGATGCTCCTTGGTTGTGAGAGCTCATTTTCTAGCTTAATCTCTTTAATGAGACTCCGTAGCCTTTACAATGACCCCTTCATATAGTTGCCAGCCTATGGTTTCTCGTTCCCGCATCTTGCGTGTCCCAGCCTTGCTATCACCTCGCATTCACAGAGCACATGCAGTGCGGTTTCTTCCTCTTCTTGACAGAACCTGCATTGTGTTTCTTCTGTCAGACCCTTGTTGCTCATATGTTTCCTGAGTCGGCTATGCCCCCTTAGTGGACCCACCACTATCCTTACAACCTTACAGTTGTGGTTTAGCAGGTCTTCCGTGAATCTGGGCGATGATTTCTTTACGAACTCTTCCGCCTGCCTCATTCCTGGGAGCTTATTTCACCAATCAATCGATTCGGCTGGCATCTATGAATTTATGGATGTCTTTATACATGCTTTCGCTACCCCGCAGAAGGGTTCTGGGCCGATCATAGCCTAGGATGCACCTTCACAGGCTAGAACATCGGCAATAGTTTTATTTGTGACCTTCTGCCTGTTTATTTCCCCTATACAGTGTTCGATGGCCGCTACTTCTGCCTGGAACACAGTTGCATTATGTCTGAGGCTGATTGCGATTCTCGTCTTTGCTCTGCTTCCGTATATACCGGCTCCGACTTCTTTTTGGGTCTTCGAATCATCTGTATACCAAGTTTCTTCCGCTTTTACCGGTGGGCCGTTTTGTCAGTCCTCTCTACTTGGTATGATGATTTTGAAATCTTTTTGAAAGTTGTACTGCGGAACTGTGTTATCCACGGGCATTCCTAGTATTGGATCTGCCTTCAGTTCATTGTCGAGTTTCAAGTATTCTGCATCGTGTGACTAGCTGATTGGGGATTCACCCCTGCATTAGCCTGTGTGTCACCAGTCGAGCTTCTCTTTGTATGTAGATGTGCAATGGTGGAAGTCCGAGTAGGACCTCAAGTTCTGCAGTTGGTGTCGTTCTCATGGTTCCCGTGACACTTAGGCAGGCCAGCTGTTGTATGCCGCCTAATAGCCTAGCCGTACCCGATTGCCTTGTTCTTGTCCGTCAAGTCACTACACCGTATGTTATCATGGGTCTCACTACCCTTGTATATAACCAGAGTTATAGAGTTGTATAACGGAGACCTTAGATAGTGCAACAAACGGGCAGAAATAGCTCATCATGGAGACAAGCAATTTATGGCCAAACCACATTAGTTTCAGAAAATCCGAACGAAGAACCTGTACAAATTGAAACAGGAAACACGATTTTCACGAAAATGTGGGACTTGGGAGAAAAAGACAAGTCAGGATGATTTTTGTTATTAGATTAGTGATTTATGTTGTTTCCTATTATCAAACGATCCGATTTTGAGATCAACTAAACTTATTTTTGCAGATATATGAATATAAGATAAGCTTCCCAGCTGCCAGAAGAAAAAAAATCTATGGATTGGAGCCAGAATAAAACGAAAAAACTGTTTCTTTCTGTATAATATAATCCACTGATATCAGATGAAGTGTGGGCAAAGCAAAGCTACGATGCCGATTTAGGAATGAGAATAATGATTTAAGAAGCTGAAGCAAACACAAAAATCTTACCAATTGTCAAGAATCTAGGTTTTTCTTCTGCAAAAAAAGAAATTGTATTAATCACGGCACTTGTAACGATATTTTGTGAATTTAACTTTAACTTTCCAGATATGCTTTTTGATATATTTCGATACTTTTCTTCAAGTATAAGTTTTCAGTGTTCGATCAACAACAATATTTTCAGTTGAATTAAAAAAAATATGTTGTTGGTCGCCAAAAAAGTTCTACACATAAGATTTCCCTTCTGAAGACCATTTTAGGTAATCACATCTCTACGTATTTCAATCGAAATACGTCTTCCTCATTTTTCTCCCACATCAGAACTGAGCACTTTCACGAGATGAGTGAAAGTTTGAGTTTTCCTCACATATGAATAATATCATTTCGTATTCATCTGAAGGAGATCAGAATTTTACTGTTTAAGTTTGCTACAACATATCCCATCTCCAGACAGATACTTGTGGTGGTCCACAAGGATCGGTTCTAGGCCCAATTCTCTTCTTGTTATATATTAACGACCTAGCCCGCATTCGCTGATGATACTACATTAATGTGTAATGCTAATCCCTTGTCATTTAATATCTCAAAAACTAGCATCATCACCCTCAAGTGCTCCACACTGGATATCCACCTAGGTACTCAATTAATAGAAAACAAAATGTCAGCAAAATTTCTGGGATTAAAAATTGATAAAAATTTGGATTTTGTAGTTCACATAAGTAACCTATGTAAAAAAGTTTCAGCACGATGCTTTGCAGTCAGAGTATCAGCAAATGAGTTGGGCACTGATATGGAAAAAAAATTGTACTTTGCTCTCATTGATTCTCATCTGAGATACGGTAGTTTTTGGGGAACGTGTTGCCAATACATATTTGATAGGGTGTTAGTACCACAAAAAAGAAGAGTTAGAAATATGTTTAGAGTTGGATTCAGGGATTCCTGTCGACCTTTATTCAGAAGGCATAAAATCTTGACCTTGCCTTCCATACTTATATTGGAAATGGTATGTCTGATGCAAAAAAAATATAGAACGGACATTTTCATTTCACCACGACGAAGACCAGAAATAAGCTCTCAATATAGGTTAACCGATTACAATATCATCAAAAATGTAAACGTCTTCCATAAATAATGGATTTTTTTACCATTTGCCAATTGAGATCAAAGGCATAACATGTACCACTAAATTTGGAAAGTCGGTAAAAAAGCTTCTGATTTCAAAGGCCTATTATTCTTTAGACGAGTTCTATTCAGAGAGAAATTTAAATTATATAAACAATTAATTTTCATTATTGTTTCTCAGTACCTACTAGTTGTCTAATTGCTACTAGGTTTCGGATTATTTCAACCAACTCGTCTGAATTCATAATCATAGTTTGCTTGTAATATTCAATTTATCTTCCAAAGTTCTCAAAATATTCATTTTTGGTTGTTTCCAAGAACAAACATTATCATTTTAATGATATGCAATTACTGTTCTTCGTCTCAATTTGCAAATGAAATGAATCACCAACTCACAAAAGGAGTGATCTAAGAATGCCGCAGGACCAGATGATATCATCAGAACAGAAAGTGTTACTAGGAATAGAATACCGGATTACTGGAGATGAATTCATATGCCTCTAATATATATTTTCAAAAATCCAGCGGATACATGTAAAGTGTGCTCTCTATTCCTATTTCAGTGCGATATCAAAAGACATATCTGTGCTTAGGAGTTGCCGAGATCATCTCTTCAAAAAACGTGACCTGGCAGTTTGGCAAAAGAATTCATCACTATAAGCTAGTATCATGGTGAAAACTATTGCAAAATAATTTAAAGAATTTTGTAACCGCTTATTTGATTATCACTGATCAATATCTGTACGAATCTCTACTATTCTTTCAATTGCTACGCAAGCAGTTTTGATCAAGAATACCTCTATTGAACTGAAAAAACTAATCAAGTTGCAGTATTCAGAATGTATCAATTGCAATGTGTTTTTCCTAATATCATGTAATTATTGGTTTAAATCGACCAGTGAAAACCAGGATTCAACAGTTTTAAGGATTGGTGGGATATTATTTCATTGCAGATTATCTACCTGAAATAGATAACATAGCAAAATACACCATATTTTATTAATTATTACTGAGAGTTGCCCATTTATCTCGAAAAACTGAGTACAATTTGTGAAAAATACCATAAAATATATTTCAAATATGATGCCCTCGTTTTCATACTCATTGTTGCCTTGAGGGGCATCTGAAAAAGTCTGAGCGAAATTATCGATTTTTTTCGCATATATTCAGATTAATTTTAAAACAATACAGCATGCAGAGTCCAATATTGACGGTTACGAAGCAACTGAAGCTAGCGACGTAACAAAACGTGTAACAGAGATGTAGCAAAAAAACTTGGTCGCAGACACATCGTAAATCTTGTCGCATGAGTTGAAATAAATGTGTTTTTTGAATACGTAGTTTAAGTCATCTCCTGATGATGCTATTTTGGTTAGAGAAACACGCGTCGAGAAATGACATTTTTGTTCTGGTAAAGGACGTCGCTGCAGAAACATTAAGACTAACAGTGACGTGACACCGTACGTCACTCTGTAACATCGCCACAATGTTTTGGAGATGTAACTCTTTTACTGGGTAAACAACATCGTTTACAGTTCTTCAGGAGGTCAACATAATTTTGTTGAACGTAATGTTAGTTGGTATTATTATCATTTGTTTATTTATGGTCAATTTTTTTTTACATTCTATCAGAAAGTTATTGGAACTCCAGGCATCCATAAAACGTAGAATAGGTAATCTATTTCTGCGTAGTGCATACCGACGAAGAGTTGCCGTACGCATCGTGACTATCTTTCGAGTAAATCTATTATAAATTTTGTATTTCATGAAAGATAGGGTCACAATCTTCACTAGTATGTGGAGAGTTTTTAAAAAGAACCTTCATTCATAGGACACTCCAATTTTCTCTGAAGAAGTATTGGAAACGTTAGCTTTTATAGTGCTTATAAATAATCATTAGTTGTTTTTCCAGTTACTGCGTATTCTGTTTTATGTATTTCGGCGGGAAGAGAAACATTACAACTCAGACCATAGCAATGTTTTCTATCGATCATTCAATTTAACATTTCAAAATATATATTTCAATTATCAATCAATATTCGCTATCATTCATGCTTTACAATTGTATGAGACAAAACTGAAACTCACCTAAGCCTTCATTGCTATACATAGCCCGACGTTCATCTAGCTCTTTGGCACTACAGAGAGGTGTATCTACCTCTACTGTATTGTTGAATTGCGCATAATCAACCTCGTATTCTCCGGATTCTTTTTTGAAGGAAACAATGGACTGGAATCTATGACCCCACAGTATTTCCGATGGCAGGTAACTGGAACGAGCTTGTGTTGTCATACCAGTCGATTCTATTACGCCCTCTGCAAAATTAAAAAAAAGGTTACAAACAATGACATTATAACTTAGAATAACAGGTTTTTGTGATACCTCTATTGAGCAACCACTATCAATTCAAGTTTCACTCCATATCATGAAATTAAAGTCCCACCCGCCACGTATGTCTGAACGCGGTGAACTCAAAAACTTCCAATGGAAGGAGTGATTCAGGCGTAGGCTTATGCGTATTATTCATTATTTTTTTGTGTAAATTGGTTCGATTATGACGATGTTAGTCATGTGAAAGCAAGGAGGTGGTACTACCCGTGTGAGCCCGGAGAGTTTTCATCAAGAACGCTTCCTAATGCCTTTGAGAAGCAAGCCAGTACCAGTTTCAGCACTACTGGCGCCTAAGGCAAGATTTTTACGGCACCCCCTAACGGCAAGACAAACCCATACAGAAAAAACGAGAGATATAAGTGATGAAATAACCACTATATTACAAGAACAACAAAACAACTAACAAATTTCACTTTTTTGGCTTTCTTATAACTCTTTTGTGCCAAATTTGTCAATTGAGATTGATATATTTGTGAAGCAGTGTTTGGAACCTTTGGTGTAGTAATGAATATTACTGGAGTTTTTTCCCAACACCAAACCGTTATTTTAACACCTCGATACGTGTTTCGATCACCAAGTGATCATCTTCCAGAGGGAGATCTTCCTCTTGAACATAATCACTTGGTGATCAAACTTTGATCTTCCTCTCTAAGATGATCCCTTGGTGATCGAAACACGTGTCGAGGTGTTGAAATAACGGTTTGGTGTTAGGAAAAAAATTCAATATTCGAGATTGGGATATTGTCGATCGCAGATAGGTTTTCAACAGCTTAGCTAATAATATTTGTAATGCTAGCCATACATTCAGATACAGTTCTTGTAAATTACGATTTGTGAAGAAATTCAAAATAAAAACAGGAGTAACCACATTGATCAGGCAAAAATATATTGCAGACTTGAAAGTTCATCACAAAACAAACGACAATCTATATCTGATTCAGAGTCTACAGTAAATTTCAATTGGAGATCAATACGGAGTTTGAGAAGATCGGATTTTTCTGGAACCGTTTTTATATTGAACAAAAAAACCAAGATTCTGAGTACTTGTCAACTCAAATCTTTCTTTTACTTAAAACAATGTAGTTTCCACAAAATGGTTGGAAAATTTAACCTGAAATCATTCTCCTGGACGAATTATAGGCTCATTTCTGGCAGTTTCACTGACTTGACGCTCAACACGTCGAATTGTGGCACTAAATACAGAATATCTTATTCTTCAGTCAATTTCTTTGCGGTGAGGATGATGCTTTTAAAGCCTGTGTTTCAGTACTTTCTAAGGAACTACAGCATTTTCTCAACATGACTGTGGATTGTGAGGATTTACTAACGACATCAACTTGAAAGAATATCTCATTCCAAACAATCAGTGAAACTATGAAGCTTATCGAATAATAGCTTCATGAAAGACTTGAAATTTTTTGAGTTTCAATAACCAAAGTAATTGAAGCGTCATGGATGGCACAAAATTGGTAGCGAAATGGTTTGATACTGCTTATTCCAGCTTCCTAAACTGTGTCACCAAGCTTTTCAATAGTGAATAACTCCAAGCGATTGATTAGAATTTTCCATCGAAGTGATTAATCTGTATACATAATTTAGTAGTTGATCAAAGCCGATTTGGAAACTTCCTCCCTCCACTTTCAACCTTGAAATGAAGTCTATATACGTCGTAGCCAAGGTGACTTTGAAGAAGTGTTCTGAGTTTGACCTTGAACAACCTTGAGCAATTTCACATAACGCAGGCAGGGTGATTCAGAGGTATTGTTTTGGGTTTAACGTTCAATGACTTTCATTTACTCCCCATATATTCGGCAAGGTGACTTTGGCCTCAAATGAACTCGAGCCAGTTACGCGACTTTCTTGAAGTTTCGAACCTACCTACCTACCTACCTTGAGGAAATGTTTTGTGTTTGACTTTGAATAACCTTCAGCTGCGTCACAAGACAGAGGCATTACTTTAGAGTACTGTTTTGGGTTTGACTTCGAATAAAGACCTTTAGCAAACATCACATTCGGAATTTGAGCGCTGGATGTGTTATTAATTGACCATGAATACCCAGCTTGTGGTAGAGAAGCACATCCTCTCCTATAACCGAGATCTTCGATTGTTTGGAGAATCACCATTCCACATTCAGGTTGGATAACCCAACGTATTTGAATAGATGAGTGAAAGTAATATTGCAAAGTGACAGAGAGTACTACGTCGTGACTATACTGGGTATAGGGTATATATATAGAAACGGATAATTTGAAATTTAATATCAAGAAGATCAATTCTGCAATCATTTAACAAAGTGAAGCTATGGAGCAGAGACCAATACATTTTTAACTATCGATGAAGGTGATAAAATTAAAAAGATGTCGATGCTGTCCACGCGATATGGTAAATCCATTCAAGTGGAGTAGTAGAAAGCCAAAAACTTTCTCTCCCATTCAAGTAGTTTTGTTGAATGAGAAAAATAATACTTCTTTCAAATGCTTCAAATCAAACTCATGATTAGTCATATTTTTTTGAAGTTACATAAAGAATAATTTATTGTATTTGATATTCGATTATAGTTCAAAATACGAATAGATTTTTGTCATTTCAATTTATGAATCACGTGTTAAAAGGTAAGTACTTGTTAGTCCTCAGCTCGCAAAAGTTTCGACTTCTGAGGGTTGTCGTTCGTAGGGATGCGTTAGCTGGTTAACGGAAAAAACATATTTTACCATATTTTTTTCAACATTTCAAGTTCAACCCAAATGGAATCAAGTTATTTCAATAAATATTCATTTCATGACAGTACGAAATTGAAATTCTATCACTATATTTTCTAATCTATCCAAACAGAAATCATTGAAGGATTAATGTTTGGTAATGAACCAGGGTTTCAAATTTTTCAACATATTGGTACTGAACATGATATCCAAAATTTCTCTTACCCAAAATAACAACGATCTCGAAACGTTCTCTCAAAAGGTTGTTGGCTGACATATTATATAACGGAGATTTACTGTCAATTTTGTGAACGATTGTTGTTGGCCAAATGAAAAAGATCTTGTCCTCTTCTCCGTCTCCTCCAACCTGGAAAATTAAAGGAGCATTGTACAAATAAATTTGAATAAAACAATGGTTCTATGCGAATACAACATTCGTTCCTGAAATTGAATTGTTTCTTGGAGAGTAATGTGGAACTGAAGAACTTAGATCATAAAATACTAGTTCTTTAGTGCAATATACCGAAATACTTATATATGGCATTATTATTGTTGATGTATCTGGTATGAAAAACTATCTTTTTGATCAACAGTTACCTGAACCTTCACCACTCAAAATGAAAACTGTTATGAAATGAAAAACATTATTGGATATTGTTAATCACTGTTTCGATTCTACATGGTTAGGAAGTTAAATGATAAAAAAGGTTCTACGCACCCGATATACTTACTTTATCTCTTACCTTCAGTTCTGTTTGAAAAAACGGAAGGTGTTCTCCTTCTTTGGTAACTTTATGCTTAATCAGTTGGGCCCTGACGTGGGCCTCGATGATGTGACTCTTTCTCATGTCGCCCACCCTGAACATGAGACAAGGAACGCCATCACGATGGTTTATTACCGCGTTCCTCGAAAACAAAAGAGTTTGGGTCCGTTTCTTCGGTCTGGATAATTTTGCAAAGACAACGCCAACCTGATTCCAAAAAATTATGAGTCACTTGTATTCGAGAAACAGTTTGACTGGGTGATTTTCGTGTATCTGCTGCATCGTATACACATCTTCAAAAATTGCAAGTTATGCAAAAACTTTTTTTTTATTTTCTTTATATATATCATCTAACCTCCTATTTAGAGAAATGGAAATGCTTGATTTGAGACAATTATATTTTCTCAAGTCAGTCATCTATTTGTTCAAATACAAAAAACTAATGAGCTTGATTATGTGTATATGGCATATGTATAAAACAGGTGATAAAACTCAGGTTGAAAATTTCAGGCCCATCACTGTTCCCAGTGTGTTTGCAAAAGTTTATGAAAAGTGTGTGGCACACATGGTAATTTCTTTTTTTGATCTTTATGAACTCTTTAATGCAAATCAATTTGGCTTTAGAAGAGGGCGGTCAACAACGCATGCCATAATAACATTTCTTAATGAACTATATAATAATCTAGATGAAGGAAAGAGAACCCTGGGTGTTTTCTTGGATCTTAGTAAGGCATTTGATTTGGTTAACCATAAAATCCTACTAGATAAATTAGAAAAGTATGGATTTAGGGGCATTCCATATAAATGGTTTGAAAGTTACCTGGGCAATAGAACACAATATGTTGAGATAGACAAGTTTAAGTCTATTCACCGTAATTATACCATGGGAGTGCCACAAGGTTCTATTCTGGGACCATTGCTTTATATAATATATGTCAATGATTTTGCAGGTGATGTTGTAATGTATGCAGATGATACAACCTTACTGGTAAATGGACCAAACATCTCCGCTACAGTTGACTCTGCTCATATAGAAATATTGAAAGCACAGGATTGGTTCTCCAAAAATAAATTAGTTTGCAATGATAAAAAATCCTCTTTTGTAAGATTTAGTTATGCACCAAAAGGGTATGATCACAGCTTACTTTTAAAAGCATCAAATGGTTCGTTAAAACAAGTAACATCAGTTAAATTCTTGGGACTTAACCTCTCAGAAGATTGTAAGTGGAATCATCACATTCATGAAATGTGCAAAAAAATATCACCAATGTGCTATTGCCTGTATCAACTTAATAAAATTGTGGACAAATCTGTATTACTTATGTTTTATCATGCACATGTTCACTCTTTAATCTCATATAGCATATCAGCTTGGGGTTTATCTAGTGAAGCGCAAAGGGTGTTTATTTTACAAAAGAGAGCTGTCAGAAATATTCAAAGAGTAAGTAGACGCACGAGCTGTAAAGAACTATTCAAAATCCTAAAAATTTTAACCTTACCTTGCATTTATATTTACCAGATACTGATGTTTGTAAAATCAGACAGACAATNGTATTTCTGATTTAACCTTTCGTCAAATTTCAACTGAAAATATTGAAAGAATACTGTGAAAAACGGTGTGAACTAAAAGTGCTTTTCTATTAAAAACACTTTGCCCTAACCGTTTCGCTACCAGTCATGTTTATGTTTTTATATGCATCTACACGAATCTTCACCTTGCATGAGGATCAATAAATTAATTTATGGTATTTTGTTATTGTCGTATTATCATTTACTATCTGACTGATACATATTTTTCGCCTTTTTTATACATTTATTCGATTTCTAAACTTTGGGCGTCACAATACTGTGATGCTACCGTATAGCGAAACACGTTACGCGATTTCGTGAACTTTCAAGTGGAAATCTCACATTGAAATGTGTCAAATTGAATACGTAGTTTAAGTCATCTCCGGATGATGCTGTTTTGGTTAGCGAAACACGCATCGAGAAATGACATTTTTGTTCAGGTAAAGGACATGTGTTTTCATTAGATTCATTTCACGCCAGATAAATATTATTTGCTTCTTTTTCAACAACAGTACATCAGGCATTGTCAATCATAGTATTATAAAATTAAAATCACAAGCTGAAGTGAAAGTTTGGTGTCTGAATAAGTCTAACTTATATCAGTCAACCAATGCTAGCATAGTTTCAAGGCTGGTTCAAATTTTGATCTGAAAGTTAAATTCTTCCAATATATAAACATTGTATTTTTCGGCTTCACGTCAGTATTCTTTGTAGGGCTTCGATGTCTAACCAACTCAGGACCAGTAATCTTACCTACATGGTGTTTTGACCCATGATGTGTGAATAATTACTACACAACGCATAGAGTTCTCCCGTAAAGACTGTGGCTGTTTCTGGAAGTTTGAATAAAACTTGATGGTTGTCTGTGGTAAAAGCAGCTCCTGTCCCTTCTTCTGTTTTCGAAGCATCTGTATAAATGCAGGTGTATCCAGCATATGTCAAGAGATGGCGATGAAAAGTTTTCGATATTGTTTGGGTGTTTGTCTCAGATGTGGAATTATTGTTTATTATAGTTTCAAGAAACTGCTTTGTTTTTGTACATTGTTTATATTGTCACAGAGAGACTGCTAATAAACTTATTATCATCGCATTTTCTTGGAGATGTGGAAAGAGGGAACAAAGTAATGTGCAGCAGGTTCAATATGAAATATAGGAAGTTAACAGACAAATTGAATAGCTTTATCTATCAGGTATCAAAAATGGAAGTATATCAACATATATTCAAATTGGGGTGTATAAAAAACTCCCAAACAGAGGGAGGCAGAAAGTTGGTTGGATTATGTCTGTCTACTTTGAAGTACTTACTATTGAATTATACTAAATAACCGACTCCAGTTCTTCTGGTTTTTATCTGTATCTTCTTTATTAGCAGAGATGATGAAAATATTTTCAATAAGCTACCAAAATATGTTCAAAGAACCCAGGTTTTGTTAAGCTGGGTTAGGAAGATCTTCAAATTTGAAAATTTCAATATAAACCCGTATGTTTTCAGCAAATTCAATTATCTTCCCTTCGATATTGATGTGAATTTCCACAATTTGCTGATCTATGAAGAAACTATTGTTTTTTCATTGCGGCCCTATTTCCCATGAAGGAATTGCATGTCGTAAAAACCCCGGGAATCCAAGAACAACTTTTATGTCCCGCCCTGATTTTTCGAATATTCAACTCCTCCGATCAGAAGTTCGTATGAGCTTCAATTCAGGATAGACAAATCCATTTACAGGATGAGGTCGATACCAACTCATTGGTATTTTTTCACACCTATCATTCATACAATGTGAATGCTTTGGTCCAGAAGACAATTCAGATAGGCCGATTTCGTCAAAACGATCAGTTATTAGTTATTGGCTGTGAAGATAATAATATTTGGAATGTACTTGGTTTCCTATTGCAACTTTTTTGCTGTGTCAACGGTATCGTCGACTATAGACATCAGCCTAGTGTTCCAGATATGCAATGTTAACTACCCTAGCCATCTAAGAAGCATCATGGCTAACCTCAGTAACGCCATCTATATTACGTAGTCAAATCAGCACAACTTCAACTAGAAAATTTTTCTCAGAAAAAATATCTGGTCGAGGTTGGATTCTAATCTACGATCTTTCGATCTTGAGTCGAAAGCACTACCACTTGCACAAATTCTAACCTAATATTTTTTCTTATAAAAGTTATACGATAACTTTGATCTTAAACATCACTATTAAATAAATATAGGTAACATAGATATAAAAATACTATGATATGTGTATTTTCTTTGAAAAAAACTCCTTATTTATATCTTTAAAATATTTGAATATAACTGATTTGAATGAAATCAGTTTTCAGTGGAAATTGAAATTGGTCTCATATTTTTTACTCACCATAAATGCCTGAATCATCACTCCAGCTATGCTTTGTATGCACATAACAAAAATTGCTTCTGGACATTCTTCTGTGATAACTCTTCCTCCGTAACCGATTGTGTGTTGGGTCTCGATACTGTAGAGGAACGCTGATGTGAAACTGCGAATATTTGTCACGCAAGGCGTCCAAGAAACAGTTTCATTCTGAAAATGAAAACAAATATTTCAGAAGAAGGTTTTGATATGTTCGGTCATGATACAGTTACTGACTTCTAAGTTTCCCCATTTTATATTTTTTGAGAAAGAATTGTAAAATGATTCGTAGAATAGAACGAATAGTTTCAACTCGAGGAAAATTATGGAAAATATTCTCCATGACATTTAAAAAAAATATGCCATGCAATTAGTTGCTCGCTAATTGATGAAGATCTATAACGTTCCCAAGTATCTGTATCTGTATAGTAGAGAGGGTGAGTGTAGGCCCACTTAGGCCACATGTGACCCATTGTACATCCTCCCGGGGAGTTGTCCTCTTAGATCATTCTCCATCCTGCTCTTTCCAGGTAGGTGTGTCCAGGAACACACACTTTCTTATTTGTTCATCTTTTTGTTCACACATTCTGCGTATAGGTGTGTCCACTAGCCCCATATTATGGAGGTATTTCCTTAGTTGACAGAGGTCAGTCAGAAATCCTACTGTTTCCTAGGCTAAAGAATCGGCAATGCGATTACCTTTACTCCTGTCGTGCCCTTTAACCCACCTCAGGATGATGTTATTATATACCGAGGCTTTGGCCAAATCTCAGTGGCACTCCAGTACTAGCCCTGAGGTAACACGTTGTCTGTTCAAGGCTAATAGGGCTTGTCTACTACCAGTGCAGATTGTTATGTTTTTGCCAGAAATTCCTTTCCTGGTTATTTCTTTTGTGGCGATTGAGATACCAGCCAGTTCTGTTTGAACCACGCTGGGGGTTTTTCCCATTTTTCCCACTTAATCCTTAGGCTTAGTTATCTGAAGTACACTCCACATCCTGAGCCTTCTTTGGTTTTTGAGCCGTCTAACATTCCCAAGTAACACTTCAGTGTGAGAATTTCACTTTACAATTCACAAAACCGCACCTATACAATAGCTACCTCAGGGGTGTTAACACTGACTGAATTATATCTGATTAGAACTTAATGTCATATAACAATTTGAATAATATCACCTTTCACCTACTCAATGACTAATGATCAGAAAAGAAATTCAACAGAGGGAAATAATTTGATTCTTTTTAGTCGTCCAGTTCATTTTTCAAATTGTTAAATCTATAGATTTCCGAGCCTTCCAAAACATCGAGTTTCAGACATTTCTCTTCCAAATGTTATACGTCATAGTTGTGGATAAACTCATGTCCCACTACCGAAAGATGGCTTGCAAATATGGAATTGGTTTTTGTATTGTGTTCTATTTTCTTTTGTGCAACCAAAACCATACTTTTTGGATAGGATCGTCACGTGTGATAAAAGTGTGTCCGCTATGACAACATGAGACGTTCAGGACACTGGTTGGAGACCGATGAGCCACCCTGACATTTCCTCTAGGCGAAAACCCATCAAAACAGGTCATAGTTATTGTCTGGTAGTCAGCGGCTGGTGTAATTCACTATAACTTTCTGCAACCGGGCCAAATCATCAGAGTGGGTTTCTATTGTGAGGAAATCGACGAAATGTACTATCATCTTTTGAAGCACTTTAACAACTTTCTCACCGGTAATAAACGTCCTTTGTCGACTTCATCGAATAGCGAGTATTCAATTTTTTTGCTAACGGAACTAATCGACTTGTATTACTTGTTATTTTTTCAACAGATCTCGTATACTATTGAAGTTCCTTGAACTCCAAAGTTTGAAAAAGTTTTTCAGATTCTCAAAGAAACAATTCATTTGACATGACTACATATTATGTATCCTTTGAAATGAAGTCAACAATTTTGTTACACTACTATTTCAAAATTACTCACTACTTGTATAGGTGCTCTTTCAAAATCTTGTGTTTTTTGTTAAATTCTTCATGACAAATCCTCTTGAAATCACTTCATATTTTTGAAACGCTTTTATTAGCTTCACCTGAATGTATGTATATATGTTTGTTTGTTTGTTTGTTACTCTCAAGATCGGGATCTGTATTTGACAGAGTTATCGACATTATTGCTTGATCTATTCGCGGGCAGATGGCGCTCTACGTAACATCCTTGATATAATTCAAACTCATTTTACATGCATTTCTTCATTCGAAAAAAGTGTATTTTTTTTATTAACACGCGCGCCTGCTATCTTCTTTGGGCTTGGTAGCTGATTTTCAGACTCCCTCTTCGGAATCGGAAAATGTCAATGGTCATTTTTCTGAACAATATACGGCTGATTGATCCCAAGGTTTAGATAAAATAAATATGGTTTAAAAAAACTAAAAGACACGCTTTTATAGCATACGAAACTAAAAAATGAATATAGTTTAAAAAAGTAAAAAACACGCTTTAAAAGAACATCGAACTGAAAAGCTAAAAATTTTTTTTTAAAGAAGCTTGGAACAATATCGAACGAAAAATAATAGTATTATTGTGAAAAAAGCGTGGACGCTTTGTGCCATATTTTTTGGAAATCAAGCGCTTGTCGCTTTTTTTACAATAATACCAGTATTTTTCGTTCGTTATTGTATTAAGCTTATTCCAAAACATGTTTTCAACTTTTTAGTTCGATGTTATTTAAAAGCGTGTTTTTCAGTTTTCAAACTATATTTATTGAAAATTTGTATGAAAAGTCAACTAGCAAGTTAGATATAAGCCGTGAAAGTGCAAGAAAAAAAAAATGTCTAGTACAGAACAGATATAAAAAATATTTCCGTGTCACACACTGAGAGCCTTCTTTCCTATAATTCTTTTCGAACAATTGCATCAATGGTCTAATCAACAAGTTCAAAAACAAGCAAAATAGAGATGAAGGTCTTAAAAATATGAACGATAGCTCATTCGATGCGGGATCACCTCTAGAAAACTGTTTTTGAAGGATTTTGGTGCAGGTGAAAAATTGCAATTGTTAATAAAAAAATAAGATTTAGTTGATAACTCAAAAAATATTAATATTTAAGCAAGGAAATTTCTGATAAAAAAGTCCAGACTCCCGAAACTGTATCTCCATTATTTATAATTTTAATTTGACGTTGAAAATAGGATTCCGCGCGGCTGTTACGGCATGCGCGCGCTGCCGCTAAAGAGAGTTTATCAAAATAAATAATTTTTTTATAACATAAAATGTCATTTCAAAAGTTTGAAAGAAATCTAGTATCTTCTTAACACTTGAATGAATCGAATCCCGTAGAAAAAACAGTTTTATCACCAATTTTTCAAAAAGTTATTCAATTGTTAACTAACAAAGTTTTTCCCAATCTCCGTTGACATAAATAATGGGATAAAAGGTATAAATAATTGGCCTATAAATTTGAAACTTCGTGGAGCCCTTTTAATATATATACTTCATACGATCCTGCGATAAAAGTTCATGAAAATTCATTAATTTGTTAATTATGATTTGTTATAACTATTGCAAAATGAAGTATCTAAAAATTGTTGATGAGTTTAATTTATCAATTGATATTTAGCTATGTCTGTTTTCACATTGAACAATGGCAGTTATTAACATAGGATATGAATTTTTTACATAATTTGTTCATTAAATTAATTTAAACAAATAGAGAAATTAAAAATTTTTGAAAAATTTTTTAAGTTATAAACGAAAAACTAAATACCATTTTTTTAAATCTAATTTTGTTAATAACAATTGCAATTTTTTACCTGCACCAAAATCCTTCAAAAACATTTTTCTAGAGCTGCTTCACAATCGAATGAACTATCGGTCATATTTTTAGGACCTTTATCTCTATTTTTCATGTTTTTGAACTTGTTGATTAGACTACAACGCATTTTTGTGTCTATTCCATGTACGTTAAAAATTTTGCTTCTATGCTCTCAACATTCAACAAGTCGTGTGTGTAATTTTTCAAACGGACTTCAAACTGGAAATATCTCTACACATTTATTCTGTTTACTTTGAAAACATCACATGTGTGCAAATATCTACAAAGTACTAGTCACTTTTAGAATTTCTAATAATTCTATTTGAAAAAATCTTGTATTTACACGGCAAAATACGTCAACTGTCGTCATATGTCAACATTCATTGATCGTGACAAACATATGAATTGGTACAGATCCGGCTCTATGAAAGATTTCAGCGCATATTTCCATTCCGTAAAATTTTGAAGTTAGATGGTTAGTGATTATGTTTGCAGGATCCGATTGTTCGTGTGATTAAGGTGGGTGAAATGGTCTATGTATTTATTTTGTACAAATTCATAGTCACTTTAATAAAATGCATGAAAACACCCATTATCCCATTATCAAGTATAAAATAAAATAATTGAAGGGGTTATATTTATTAGGGGTGATTAATTCGTATCAAGATGGAGTAGTAGAAAGCCAAAAACTTCCTTTCCCAAAATAAAATAACTAGTGGAAATTAGACAAAAGTGTTTCCATTCATTTCATTGAAGTGAGTAAAATGAATTTTATTTTCACATTTTTTCTGGGTCGAAGTCATCTATTTGGTCTTATCCTTCACTGGCCTATATTTAATTCATTGGTAGATTGTTTAGAATCTCATTAACTTTCTGCCCTAAATATTTACTTCACCTTTCACATCGATTTTAATTTTTTGAAAATATAAGATAATTTCTTCAGGATTTGAAGAGTGAAGAGAACAAACTCGGGGCTAGTAGGCCGTGGTTCAATGGAAATTGTAGTAGCAAACGTTCGTCTGCGGCGGACATCATGTAGTAAGTGCTTCGTTGTCGCCGCCAACGCACATACTATTGATGATGTCTGCCACAGTAGCAGACGAAACGTTTGATCCATTCGACCACGATCTATCACAACTCCAGTGGTGAATTTTCAACTGGTCTAACAGAGAAATATTTTTTAAGAACAAAACACAAGCACTACAGGAGTCAAATGTGCCAAGTCACTTGAACACCTCCCATGAAAGTATCTATAGAAGAGAAACAAATCTCCAACCTTTCTTCGAGATAGAATGGATAAATCAGGTATATATAGAATAGAGTGTGGCGAATGCTCTGCAGTGTATACAGGCCAAACCGGTAGAAATTTTGACGTAAGGCTCGGTGAACACATCTCTTTGGACAAAAAATCTACAATGTATGAACATCTTCAAGAATCGAAAGACAAAATAAATGAAGATAACCTCAAAATCCTACACATATGTAATGAAGGGAAAAATGAATTTGTTTGAAGCCATGGAAATTAACAAATCAATTAAAAACCAGAAATATATACCCCTAAACGAGCAACTCGATTTATGTAGGTCTCCACTCTTGAATTTATAAGTTTAACAACCCCTATAATCTTCAGTGTTGAATTTTAAAGTTGGCACCCTGATTCGTTTAACTACCTGTCCTATGTTAACTAATGTTTCAAATTTCACATTTTAGTTTAATGCTTGATTATGGTGTTGAACCCGAAACCGGTCGTATAAATAAAATTAACTAGTGGTGATTAGACTGAAATGTTTTTATTCGTTTCATTAAAGTAATCATGAATTACCACCAAATAAACAAGTCATCAATCACACATATTCATTCGTAAGCCTTGGGCGATGTTTGTTGTTATTTATTTTCATGACGGAAAACATCTGCTCACATAAATAGGTACTACCAAACATGCGCAGAATGCGTACCGCATGCTTCTTTAATTCCGGGTAGTTATTCAAACTCTTGAAATATTATGTATAAAATGTAAGAGCGTTACTGTCTGTGATTGAGTTATATGATGGAATTGGCCGATACTTGATGAAAATCCATAACTAACGTAGTCAAAATCACAACAAAGTGCTTTTTGAACCTACATATAATTGAGTTGTTTACTAGAACTAAATCGGTACCTAACTAACACTCTCTCGCTTGTCTAGGCACGCGTTTCTTCCAGTGACACAGTGTGATCTTACGCCGTAGTAATACGACCTGGAACCGGATGCGGCCGCGGACCATATCTTTACAACGACTGCCATAAATGATGCTCTAACCGCGCGCTCTCCTCCTTTTATCTCGAAACGTTTAGAAAAATTTTGAAACAAGCGTCGTAGGGAATTTAATTTTCTACATTACTGACAATGAAGTGTTTTTTGAATACGTTTAAATGGGTTGTTTACTAGAACTAAATTGATATCTAACTTACACTCTCTCGCTTGTCTAGGCACTCGCTTCTTTCTGTGACAGATGGCGATCGCGGGCCGTAGTGATACGACCTGGAGCCGGATGCGGCCCGCGGGCCGTATCTTTGACATGACTGCCTTAAATGATGCTCTAACCGCACGCTCACCTCCTTTTATCTCGAAACGTATAAACAAAATTTGAAACAAGCGTCGTAGGGAATTTAATCTTCTACATTATTGACAATAAAGTGTTTTATGAATACGTTTAATTGGGTTGTTTACTAGAACTGAATTGGTACTGGCTTCTTTCTATGACAGATGGCGATCGCGAGCCGTAGTGATACGACTTGGAGCCAGATGTGGCCTGCGGGTCGTATCTTTGACATGACTGTCTTAAATGATGCTCTACCCGCGCACTATCCTTCTTCTGTCTCGAAACGTATACAATTTTTTTTAAGCAAAAGTCGCATTATTGACGAAGCTTAGGAAACAATATATTTGAAATGTGATTGTTGACGTTTATAAGAATATTACCACATATCTTTTTTTCCGTCCATTCAAAAGCTTTTTGATGCTTTTATAATCCAAAATAGTGGGTACAATGGGTGTAAGATATGTTCAATGAAGAAACAACTCACCAAATGTTCCTCAATGAGATCTCCGTGAGTAAATACAATAAGCCACCAGACTGTAGCGAATATTAACCAAGATAACAGGAAGTTCATTGCAAACACCAACAGCGTCCAGCGCCATTGGGCATCCACCAATGTCGTGAATATATCTTGTAAATATTTTCTACGTCGCTTCGCCACATGTCCTTGCACAACGTTACAGTCTCCATGTTTGAAAACCACTCTCTTCCTCAACCGTCTAGCGTTGAAACGGGATTGCCTAAATCTGAAACAAGTAAAACCAATATTTTATATGCCAGTCAAGTATTTAATATTGTACACACAAATAGAGTGAAAACGGAATAATATTCGAAATTGAAGTTCTGTTTTTTATTATTTCTGCATGATCCGTGACCATGAGAGAGCAGGAATTGGAGCATTTCTCTTTAGGGCAGCTGCCGAGCAGCTGATGAACTCGGTTTAGTTTTGGACACTGAACGAGGTGACCACAACTCTGTCACCGAGTTGGAACCTGTTCAGCAAAAAGCTCATATAAAAGCCTCAGAGATAACCTCACTTCTGCGGAAACACAAGGATAAGCCAATGCATGGGATCTTCTTCAATAACATTGGAGACCTTGGCTTATCAAAGCGCCTGAGGTTCGCTTTTTTCAGGTCAAGTGGGCTAACGTCTGAAACTGAGGGGTTCATCATGGCTTGCCAGGATGGTGTCTTCAAGCTAATAAGCCTGTTGTAGTCCTTTTCGACCGCCAGAGTGAGACGATATTTGTCGTGGAGTTTTCAGCTCCTGGCGAGACAAATATCGTTCGAAAAGAGAAGGCAGGCTCTACACAGGCTCTACACAGACCACTCTGTCAAGATGGTCGTTCTGATTATTGGAGTCCTCAGTGGAATGATGCCCTCTCTACTCTCGAAACTTAAAATCATACCGGTTTGCCGCGCTAAGGCAGAAATCTTAGCCGCACAAATGCAGAAGGCTGCGCTGCACTGCGCTTCCTCAGGGCACATGATTATCGGATCCAATGATCACTTACCCCATGGTGTGGGGCCTGACCAGTACGGTAAAAAAATATTTATTTGCCAAAACAACTACGGTAACCAATGTCGATATTGAAAATAAATAAAGGGTTAGCCAAGCACTGCTTTGTATTGTGGTTAAGAGAAAAGAGGGGGAAAAGATTAGAAAAGAAAAGAATGAAAGTTATCACTTAATATACATCAATGATATATACTAACAGTCTTTAGTCAATAACAATGTATAATAGTCGTTTAATCATGTGATCATAACCAACAATGTTTATGTTTAAAAAATGTCAGATTTGAACATAATTTCCAAAAGAAATATTTCTGTACAGTTTCAAGATTTCGTAACAAAGTTTTATTTGCTCCCAGACTACGATTCCATATAATGAATGCGATTCCGCTAATGAATGGTAAATTATTTTCATTTGTTCCACTTTCAGGATATTTGATAAATATCCTTATACAGTAAGTATCTCAGTTTTTTTATGATATTATTGATATACGTTCACCATTTAAAGTGCTTATCTAAAAATACTCCTAAATATTTAATACTTTTGGTAGACGAAATTTCAACTTGGGAAGTATTATGCAAGAATGTAAGCTTATTATATTCTAATAAATTGTTGACTATATTCATTCTCTCATTAATGATCTTTCCATTCAGTTGTGAATGGGTCGAGTAATACCTTCGTTCCTGTAACAGCAGGAGAGAGTTAAAGAAGATGAACGCTCTGTTTTTTTCATAGACGTTCCAGTCTTCAACAGAGAGTTAACTCTCCTAGAGACTGGTGCAGAATTGAGTGACGCTTTTGCGGTTAGGAATGGTTGTATCTGTTTTTTAGGAATTGTTGAGCGTCAAGAGTCTCGAAAAACGATAAAAACAATAAAACATGGTGTTACTATCTTCACAGCAACGCATCAACAAGAGAGGCGGACTAACTGAGTCAACATAAATACAACCTACAAACTGGAAATCACCAGTCATCAGTTAATCATCAAATAGAAAAAACCTCTGAAGAAGCCAGCCACTAGTGCTGTCGAAACGTTAGGATACAGTTCTGAACTACGACGGCCTTCACACTCGAATGGAGATAGTAACACTGAAAATCTCGGCCGTCACAGCCTTAACCAATTTATCACAATGAAACTCAGTTCAAATTTTTCATTACTGTGGTTCAGGGGATAAAAATGTGTGTGATTTTATTATTCATAATTCACATATGGAAAGTTTTATTATTGATATTCAATTATGATTGTGGTCGAGTATTTCTGAAAACTCATACGATAACTACGAGAGGCGCTAGCGTTTGGATGAAGTTATTCGAACTCAAGGAATATTTCAAAGAAAAAAAATTGGAAAATTTCTCTTTTTGTTTAAGATATCGGGGGACCTCATCAATTATTCGAAAGAATAAAAAAATATCTGCGTGTTCCTTATTGGAAACTACGAATAGGAAATATAGGTATCTAACTACTAGTTTTGTGATTTTTTATTTATTTATTTATTTGTTCACAAACTCTACAGACCATGGCCCAGTTACAGAGTAGGAAAGGTAAATATCACACATAGATTTGTACATACAACAAAATGACAAAAAAGTTATAAAAAAAATATTCAACAAGAGTTATACAATTTCATACAACCTATTTCTAAAACTAGTAAGATTTTGGAAGAAGATATCACAGTCTGAATCGAAAGGGTTATATTTTTAGGAGTGGTTAATTTTTGGGAAAGTTTTTGGCTTTCTACTACTCCATCTGATACACTGTTCATATAGAAGTATGAACACTGTTCATATAGAAGTATTTGTTTCGAAAGAAATTTTTTCTTTCGTGTAATTCAATGTTTATATGAAAGTAGCTGTTTCAGGAGGACTTTCTTTCAGTTTGTGTCTGAAAGTTACTTCTTTGCATGATCTACACATCCATGTATAGAGTTANAAAAGTTATAAAAAAATATTCAACAAGAGTTATACAATTTCATACAACCTATTTCTAAAACTAGTAAGATTTTGGAAGAAGATATCAAAGTCATTTTATACATTATTATAGGCATTGCACATTTTTCATTTAATGGAGCATTTTGATAATAATTTGTTCTTGCCAATTCAATATAAAATGTGCGAACAATCGTTTTTCATAAGCAGGTACTTTGGAATTGATTTTTGACAAAAGACAGGGATCATTCACTTCACTATGTATCTTGTAAAAGTATATTAAGTATGCAAACACTCTTCTTTTCTCGAGGGTTTGTATGTTGTACATTTCAAGTAGCACTACTTTGGAAATATCAAGGTCATAGTTACCTGTTTCTTTGAAGTGAAGATATCTAAGAAAATTGTTTTGAACTCTTCCAACGCTATACTTGTAACAATTATATTGAGGACACCAGATAATGGAAGCATATTCCAAAATGCTTCATATAAAAGTGATACAAATGTTTGATGAAGGTACTATTGTTGAATTCCTAGAGTTGCGAACTACAAACCCATACATCTTTGAGATCTTGTTTGTTATATTCACTATATGTGATTTAAATGATGATTCATAATCAAAATTAACACCAAGGTCTGTTATTTCTCGAGTTCTGTTGAGTTTTATACAGTCCATCTCGTAGCTGTACGTTATACTGTCTTTTTTCCGGGAGAATGTCATAGTATTACACTTTTGAACGTTGAATAACAATTTGTTCTTTTTTGACCACTCAACGATGTTATTTATATCGTTTCGTAGATGCCAATAACAACTAGCAAGATGACGTGATATTTTTTACAAGACTATTGATAAATAAAATAAGTAACAAAGGACCTAAGTTGGAACCCTGGGGAACTCCAGACGATGCAATAAATGGACTGGACTTAAGCCCTTTCACTATCACACTTTGTTTTCGATTAGATAGATATGAACTGAAAAATTTTGTCAGGTTGGGATGAAAACCAAAGTCATATTCTAGGATTCTTAGAAGAATTTGATGTGAGACTTTATCAAAAGTTTCAGTAAAGTCGGTGTATATTATGTCTACTTGAGCATGACTATCCAAGTTTTCAGCTATGAATTGGGTAACATTGCTAAGATTACTAACAGTGGATCTTTTTTTCATGAAGCCATGTTGGAACTGTGATATTTTAGGAGAAACTCATCTATAGAGATGCTTGACAATGACAGTCTCGAAAAGTTTGGCTGGTGCAGATAACACTACCACCGGCCTGTACTTGATAATATCGGTTTTGTCACTTTTTTTGAAGACTGGAATAACCTTTACTTCTTTCCAGGTGTCAGGAAATTTTTTGCTTCTCAAAGACAGGTGAAAGATAGTTTTCAATGGACAAGAAGTCGACAAGATGAATATAAATGTTGGTATATTATCAGGCCCAACTGACTTTCTTATTTCCAAACACCTAGCTGCATCAATGATATCATCATGATCTATACAGTGCATAGATATCAATTCAAGACTGCTATTATCAGTAGATGCTGAACCATTAACACAGTCATTTGTATAAACTGTATAAGTTTTCATCCTTTGTGATTACACAAAGTAACCCCTTTCCCTCGAAAGTCCTACCCTACCTGGAATGAAATATTGGAATGAAAATAAAACCTACCTTTTATGAGTTTCAATGTATTCTCTCCACTGTTCATAATTATTATTGTCATATTTATGCACACAACCCAAGGAATTTGAGGATGATAACATTGTACAACGGCAAAAAAACTATCAGTTCAATGTATCTTTGAAAAATTTCACATTCTCACGAGCACGATCAGAGAGCTATTATTTTCATTTATGCCTACTTCGAATGGCAATTAGAACTGACGCGAATTTATCAGTTGGTGATAACCTATATGTTTATATGACTGTATGTTAAAAACCGAAAGGAAAAGGTTATGGGAAAAACGTATACGAGAAGTTCTGAATAAAATACCGTGGTCTGTAATTTCTTCCTTACCAAACGCACGTAATTTGATTGGAAAATAAAGAAATTATTCATCTCATTAACCAAGAGAATAATACGTGTTATTTGTTATCGGTTTCCTCAATGATAGAAGTGTGAACTAACTCATAAAGATCACAATAACCATCTTTCTGATTTTTCAAAATTTCATTCTTTATTTAGAGTTATTTGATTTTTCATTACTGTTACAAATCGGAGATGCGCTTTTTGATGAACAGATTTTTGGCTTCCACTTCTCCATATACATAGAAAAAATGTAGGAAACTTTCCAAAGAAGGAGAAATGCAACTAAATTCAAAATAAACTCTTCATTGATAGAAGTTAGGCTGAGGGCACAAAAAGGGCGACAGACGAGCAATTGCAGAGCGAAGCTACGACGGTATGATGACAATGCATAGAACAACATACAGTATAGGTGACGCGCACGAAACGAGCGGGGGCATCTTCCCTCTATTTAGCGCCACCACACTGCCAAAGGAACCCCTACTCCTCCAAACTTACCCCCTCCGTATCATCGGCGCCAAGGCGTCGGCAATACGGAGACGAATCAGCGGGGTAGAAGACCCAATTCCTTCATTTCCAGAAAATCACAAACAATTCTTACACCATAGTTCATCAAATATAACTTAAAACTAACAATTCTAGGTCCTTAGAAATAGGCAAACATAAATATAAGGGAAAAAAACAAATATCAACATTTCTACTTGACCCAACCTATGTATCCCAATTGTACATCAACATTATCGCACTTCTTTGGATACACATATATACAAGTGAGCAGTTTCGTTTTCTACCATGACTGGGGAGACCATAACCCGTCCTCTGATGTAACCTTGCCAAAAAGTAAGTTTCAAGCCTTCCAAAGACTGAAATGTGTAGAAAAGAAATGCCGTGTGAACAAAAATTTTGCCAGAAAGTATTGTTAGAAAATTGAGGATTGTAAAGGAAAAGGACACATTAGAAAACTGTCTGAAGAAGAAGAGAAACATATCAATTCCCGCACATGGTATCTGCCCCATTTTGCTGTGGAAAATCCAAACAAGCCGAAACAAAATCAGGCGTGTGTTTGATGCAGCTACCAAATAAAAAAGAACACAAAATAAAATACAGAATGATAAATAATGAGGAAATATCTATATTCTCCCGCCCCCCGCTAGAGTATTCAGTTGTTCTCTAGTTCCAATTTAACATATCTTCGTTACTGGTCGCTTCAATTCCGAGGTAGATGTTTTAACATCAACTACCCGGATTCTCCCGTCAGGTCCAGGACCATTCCAGTTCAATTGATTGTATGTCTGGAAGAGGAATCACTTTCAAGTGCATCCCTTCTTCTTCACCACACAAAGGAGGAGCTTGGGAGAGATTGATTGGAACAGTAAAAAGAACTATTGGTAAGTCTTCAGAATCTTCGAGAGGAAACACTGCAAACTTTTTTCGCCGAAACGGAAAAGATCGTTAACTCTCGACGTTTGACGAGAGTACCGTCTGACTCTACCGATGCAGAGTCACTTAGTTTTTTCAGTGGTGATGGTGACTTAGTACCATTGAATCCAAGTGCAGACAATCTGAGAAGAGAATGTAAAATAAATCACTTGGTTTGTTATAAGATATAACCTAGGCATGATATTTCAATTATAATCCAATTATTATATTATATTGGGTTGACGACGGTGGAATAGTGAAACAACGTTTAATTCTTCTCTCTCAACCTACTGCATTTAACTCCATACAGAATAAAAATTAATTCTTCAAAACAGTGAATTAGGTTTGGTGGACAACATGTAATACTTCCCGAATCAAAAGTGAAATATCTAGGTGTGATAATTGACTCACATCTCAAGTAGAAGGAACATATTCAATATATCTGTAATAAGTTACGTTGTATACTATACAAATTCAAATATTTGTTGAAAATACTGATATACTCTGATCTCAAAATTCTATATCACGCACTCGTGGCGAGTCATCTGAGCTATGGAATCGCTTGCTGGGGTGGAAATGAATAAAGTCATTATTATTATTATTATTATTATATTACTCTTTCTACAGAGTAAAACTGTAACCCTCTTCTCAACGAGCGTTTTATCAACCAAGTTGACGTCATCAGGAAATAAGCTATACTGTATCTTGATGATGCTACTTGCTTGGCAAAACGTGAGTTGAGAGGAGTGTATAGAGTGCATATGGAGAAGTATGAGTGTTGGATTCATTATATGAAAGAAATTTCAGTTCAAGTTTTCATAATCGAAAGTAAGGTCGGTATTCACAATCTGAGTTCGTACTTCAGATTAAATTATTGCTGTCTGTGTTAACATAAACAAAATAATCAAAAATTTATTTTTACTGCTGTTTATGAACATGAAAGACACAAGTTCATATAATTGATAGTTTATTTATCCTTCTATTTCTAATTGCTGAGCTGTAAAAATGTGAACATAAACTCTTGAAAATAATTTCCACTTGTGAATTGACTGTGTGTACAGTTAATATGTGTATAAAATGGCAAGCTGTTTTTAATGATTCATGAACAATCTATTGATATTTACGAGTGTTTTTTCATTTGGAACATTATTTTTGTTATTTTTGTGTTCGAATGAATTCGTACAATTTTAAAAAAATCTAAAAAAATACAGGCAGATGACAAAATTCAGAAATAGGTTTCGAAGTTGATCTACTTTGATGCTTTTGACAGAATCAATAGTATCAAAAATATATTTTGCCGAATTACTACAAACTCCTTAAATGTCGATATGAAACCAATTTCAGAAATTCATCTGTGTCATTTAAAATAGAGTTGAAGAATAATTGAGGAAATTAGAAGTTGAAATTCAGATCAATCTGAAATGTTATTATCTAAAAAACATTTCGTTCAGGGCAGTCCCAACTTACCTACACTGTAGTTTGAAGGACTGACTCCCCTGGCTGACACCACGAAGGGCGTTGGATTATATCCGACAGGCGTCAGTGCAGGATTCGTCACTGAAGTTATTCCTGCACATGCTGTTGGCCATACAACCGCCGGTTGTTTGCCACTCACTTTATGTGGAAAATTTGAAATGATATTTGAACTGAATGAAACGAGAGGTGGACAAATCTAGACAGTCTAAGAATGAAGTTCATCAAAGATTCAACTGTAGCAATTTCAAGCAAATCTAAAAGACTCGAAGTTGACAACAAAATGCATTAGAAATGTTCAACTAGACATTGTAATTACAAATTACATCATCAAAAGGTTACGACAAAATGTTTCCAGAGTTTAATTTTTTCAAGCTGTTCAAGAATTTGAAAAACATTGTATTTGCTTTCGTTTTTGATTTCCTGAAATGTCAGAAAGAGATTTGTGATCATGTTTCATTATCGATCAATATTCTTTTTTAATCGGGTGATATCAAGGCTCTACACATTGACTTTTTTCACACATTGAGCTGTACACATTGTGGTTGAGCAAACAAGAGCCTATAGATTCAATACTGTTTCATTCACTTTCGATTGAATAGAATGTATTATTCATACGACGTTCTGATCGACATGCATTCAAGAAAACGTAATGAGAATATATTTTCTGAGAAAAAACAATCGAGGACACACCTTGGCGAGAATAGAATCCGTAAAGATGTGAATTCTTGTCCCCCGAGTTTCTCGTTTAAGAAGACTCAAATACACACATCGGAAAAGTCTAGGGATATTTTTAAAAATGGCAATAATTTTTTTTAGATCGCTTTAGGGAAAAAAAAGTTGACGGGTGATTATTGAACGAATGTAACTTACAACAAAATTTATTAAATGGTCAAAAATACTGAGTGCGCATATAAGCAAAACTAAAAAAAAATATGNTTAGTTACCGTTTTTGCAGGCTTTGTTCAACCCATAGAAATCTACAGGGTGGTCGAGTGTACCAATTAAATCGAAATTAAACGACCTCATGCATTTATTTTTATGATATTTAGTATGTTATAAAAATATCCCTAGACTTTTCCGATGTGTGTACATGGTGCTAGATTCAAAAAGGCAAGATCTACAGACCGACTAAGGAAGAGTTGGACGAACAGAGAAAAATAAATGTAGGGATTCAGGATTTGATGTTTACAAGTGGTGAAAAAAATGTTCAAGATGTACTAAATCACATTGAACGGGGTAAGGCCTTCTATAAAAAACGTCACCTTACATGAAGCAGAATAATAATCAATTATAAAAGGAGAATATTCAATATCTATCTAAAAAGTGGACTTCTGAACTTCAAATAAAAACTTAAATAAAAAAATCAACTATATCCATTGTATGCATTGAAAAAGATAATGTGATATGAGATAAGGTATACGAAATGGAGATATAAAAAAGAAATAAATATTTATACAACTATATACAGGGTGTTCATTGAACATGAGGCAAAAATTCAAGGGACTATTCCTTGGACTATTCTAAGGATATTTTGTGCTCCGATGATTTTTGATAAGGCGCTTTGTTTCGAAGATAC
>NW_019289704.1:60031-88542 GCF_000500325.1 Leptinotarsa decemlineata
TCTAATGTATTATGAACTCCACTTTTCGTGGGCGTTGATTTTTTTCGCATATGAATGAATTAAAAAAAGTATATACAAAGTTTAAAAAAAATTCACAGACATATAGACACTTGCCTAATTTTTAAAAGAAGTTTTTTAACAAAGCTCTTTTCGACAAAAATAGCCTAATACCATATGCGATGAAATTGTTAAACTTCGAAATCAACGCAGTGTGTCTGAAGAAGACACCCTACCCTGTCAAAAGCGAATTAAAGTATAACATATTTTCACGGGGGGCAGAGAGACGGCACACCAAATTTTCTGCTCAGTTCGTGAAATTTACATGAAAAAAATCAACTTTCTGACACACAAGAACGATCCCACTTATTCTCAATCCGCGTTTTGCTAACAAAGTTAGCATCATCAGGAGATTATAAAACTTTTGTTATGTAGGGAAAGTGTTTCATTAGATTCATTCCAGTGACATGATCGGAATGGAAATTGAATATACAATATTGCAGTCGTTGCTGAGACTTCGAGATCCTACATTCGTCCTCGCAGTTAAAGCATACACTACTGAAGATATTTGCCGAAGTAACAGAACGTTTGGTGTAATAAGTTCCTTTCGACCACGGTCTAGCAGACTAGATTTTATTCTTTCTAATAGTTATAGAACAATGCAGAACATTCGAGAGCAATTTAGGGCATTTTACAATATTTCAGAACATCTCGGAATATTCTGGAATGTTCGGCAATAGTCGGAAATGTTTAGGAACATCCTGGAATTTATCAGATCAATGTGGATCGATCAAAAAAGTTGAATAGAGTGGTGGTTCTCTAACCCCATCCAAAAAAAGTAACTCGTTTTCACCTTGCTAGGAATTTCTAGAGCAATTCAGAACATTTCACAGCATTCCAAAAAATACTGGACTTTTCTGAAATGTTATGGAATGTTCTGGAATAGCATGAAATGGTTGGAAACATCCCTAAACATCCGAGGCCACTGTGCAACATTCCAGAAGAGTCTCAAATATTGTGGAATATTCTGGAACATTTCTTACGATTCATAGCCTTTTTGTATTGGTAATGCTTCCCATTGGTAGGAGTATATAAAGCAAGATCCGTTGACATTCACCAATTCAAAGTTCATATATTTCCTATATTTTCCACCACACAATATCATCAACTCCCTGAGCATAGACAGGTACCCAACCTAGAACCTTATGGAAAAAAAACGCAATTGCAACCTTTCCTCATCACGTGTCGCATCTGCTGATCACGCCGCTTGGATTAATTTACTTGTGCGATAGTTTTAATTTTGCGATAATATTAATTTGAGTAAATCTTTTGCTGGAAAAATCCTCACTGGTTTACTTTGTGGTAAATGTTCAAGAAGTACCGAAAACTTATGTGAATTTCTGGAACTTCATCTAGCGTTTCCTGATATGACTAATAACCAGTCCGTGCAAAGCTTATTGTTAAATCATCTGAAAATGGAATTTTCAACAGGTGATGATTGACTGTATTGTCAAACATGCGCCAAACTAACGGAGATTCATATACAAGAGCCTTTAGATTTTCCAATGAATAGAAATCTAGAGGATTCATATCAGGACTGCGAGCTGGCCAATTTTGAGCAAGAACACTAAAATGAGCTGGAGCTCCGTCGTGCATAAACTACATGTTTCCTCTTACAAATACTGGCACTTCTCCAAGCAAAATGGATAAATGATTTCTCAAAAAGTCTGTATAGGATTCACCAGTTAATCTTGCCAAACGTTCGAGGAAAACTGTTGCTGAAAATAGCATGGGGTTTTCGTCGGCTCAAAAATGGTCATTGTGAAGTTCATAATCTTGTGAAAAATTCACTTCGTCCGTAAATAAAATATGTGGTAAAAAATCATTATTGTGTGTCATCGTATGAATCAACCACCTGTATTATTTTTCCTAAGGCAGTAGGGCTTGAATTTTCTGGAAATCGCTGAAAATAGTTGAAGGAGGTTTAATTACTAGTTCGAAATAAAAGGAGCGAAAGAAGTACCTAGTTTGAGACAAAAGAATGAGACGTATTTTTTCGATATTATTAAAAAATCATTTTTTTTCTATGTTTATGATATGGAACAGAGTGACTTCGATTTTTTCCAAAAACGAATCTAGAAATGAAAAAACACGAGAGAAAAAAATGTGTATTAGCTTGAACTCAAAAACCTATAAAAAACAAGGCATTGAAGTACTTTTCTTTCAATATTCTGCGTCATCCCTTGAGACGCTACTGGACCTAATGGTTTCATTCTGGTTGAAGCTAAATAAGTGTCTAAGGAATTGTACCAAATTTCAAGCAAGTCGATACATAGATATTTATGATATTATAAAAATACATTTTTTTTCAAGTTCCAAGCTTTGTATCTCAGAAACGGAGCAACTCCTGACTTGTTCATTGGACCTTTTTTCTGAAAACGACCCAACGAATCAGCCTCCAAAGTTTCATACCGTAGTTAGGAAACACCCTTCAACATCTTCATCCTTCAACTTGTGCGATCTCAGTTAATCGTAACTGAGATGTATGTGGGCAATACATCAATAAAATAATATAATCCAGAAGAATCAATGTTGAAAGGCAAATGTTACAAAGCATTCAAAAATCCGAACAAATGGTCCTCTGCAAATAACCTCTGAATAAAACCGTTTCAATCAGATTACACCAATGCAAGAGCAACATTGGTAGAAACAAATGTTTAGGTCTTCATATTGCAAGAATATCTGTATTGGCAGAATCATTGCAGGCTTCCAGTGGAAATAATCAATTCTATTTCGTACAAACTTAAGAATATTCAACGAATTCTGAATGTTAACAGTTGTTGAAACTGTGCTTTGCTCAGGTTGATCCCAGACTGTAGTAAGGAGTAGCTTTCTGCGGCTTAGCATCCAGATGGACTATTGTCTTTCGGACATATGGTAACTTTAGTACTCATGTTTCTTGTAGAAATGGTGCCAGCTTTTGTGTCAATCTTTGCATCTGTTCAGATATGCACTTTCCGGTATGCCCCTGAGCTCAGCGATACGGTTTTTATCTCATCAATCGTCGCGAAACCGCCATCCTTTCAAGGGTCTCTTCAATCTTGGGGACAGGAAAAAGATGCAGGGGAGCAAATCTGGCGAATACGGTGGCTGAGGCATGATTACGATGCTGTTTTTGGCCAAAAAATTATGAAAGAGCAATGATACAAAAGCCATGATTTCTTTTTCCACGAGACGTTTTCATCGTATTGCTTCTCGCAAGCGGCGCATAATTTCATGATAATTCTTATTGGTCGTACAACCATGATGCAAAAACTCCTGATGCACTACGTCACGGTAATCAAAGAAAACAGTGAGCCAAACATTGACATTTGATCTTGGTCTTGGTTTTTGGCCTTGGCTCTCCTAGGCTTTTACTTTGGTTTCGATGTTTTAACCATATAACCACTACCGTTTCAAGCAAATCTAGATCGCCGTTGATGTCTGTGGTATAATAGAACGCACTCTAGTGACAAATGTCAATTGAGACATTTGACACTTGACACAGGGGGTGGTGAAAAAATGAAGGAAAAATATTGGCTCTCCTAGGCTTTTACTTTGGTTTCGATGTTTTAACCATATAACCACTACCGTTTCAAGCAAATCTAGATCGCCGTTGATGTCTGTGGTATAATAGAATGTACTCTAGTGACAAATGTCAATTGAGACATTTGACACTTGACACAGGGGGTGGTGAAAAAATGAAGGAAAAATAAAATGGTGTAAAGGACCACATGTCCAAATCTTATGTAAACGTAAAATTCAATAATAAACGCTGCTTATCATTATTCGCTACTTTACTGAATGAACCAAGAAGCTTTCCAATTAGGCTAGAACCTACAGACAATACATTTGACAACGATTACGATGGCCTTAATTGGATCTATTGAACACTTCAAAGGGGGAGCAGAGGAGTTTGAAATGAATGTCGAACGAGTCAAACATTTGTTCAAAGTCAATGCTGTCGTGAACGAAATGAAAGTGTCTATGTTCATAACATTAGCAGGTCCAGCCGTGTATGGAACATTCAAAAGTTTCATTACTCCGCTCACACCCAGTGATAAAACATATGAACAGCTTATAGATGTATTAAAGAAGCATTACCTTCACGAAAAATCTGAAACCAGTGAACGGTTCCGATTCAATAAGTGTAATCAGCGTCCAGACCAAACTGTAAGTGATTACATAGTTGAACTTCGCAAGTTAGCAAGCACCTGTAAATTTGGTACGTTCTTAGAGAAGGCTCTGAGAGACAGGCCAGTATTCGGTTTGAAATCAGAGATTTTGCAGAGAAAGCTGTTGTCTCATATGGGCTTGACATTTGATAATGCATGTGTTATTGCTCAAGCTAGTGAGATAGCTGAAAGAAGCTCGAATGCTTGCTGATAACGAGGAAGTGCAAGATATTCATAAAGTCAGTGGTTCAAAGTTCTTCAGTCAGAAGTCAAGTCAGTCGACATATTGCCCTGAGGATGGCAATACACCATGTATAACAACGTCCTTGTGTCCAAATGGCATGTTATTCAAATATGAATAATAATTGTATGAGGTATGGAAAACCGGATAAATATGTAGCTCTTGAAAAGTTTAATATTGGTGGAAAAGTTTCAGTAGGTGGTGAAAATTATTTAGTTGAAGTAGTACTTTTTAAACATGATGAATGTGACACTAGAATCACCTAAATTATATCCACCAATTTAACCTAGATATAATCAAGATATTCTTTTAATGGTTACAGAAAATTCAGATAATGTAGTTATTCCTGAAATTGAAAGTCCGCCAGTTGAAAATTTACAGTTGAAGAACCCATTAACTGTTAGTTCGAAGACAAATTACAGAAATTTAAATAATAACGGAAATGTATCTCCTAAAACAGGACTTTCAGTTCCCAGCTGAAGTGATAAGGAGACTGGATCTCTGAATTTAAAGGAGGGAGTTCAACAACTCCTCAGCGATGCTTATGAGAAAACACGATGTCATTCAACAACTCCTGAGCGATGCTTATACGACCTTTTTTTTGGACAAAATTCAGCCATTTTGGAACGAACCTCGCTGCCACACGCCTCATACCCAAAATTTCCGAAAAATTGCATGGCATGAGCCAACCGATATGCCTCAACTTCTCTGATAGTGATTCGATTATTCTCCATAACAATGTTCTTCACTTTCTCAACATTTCCATCGGTTGTTGATGTGCTGGGCGACCAGGGCAAGCGTCGTCATCTTTCCATATAGACATACCATATGCCACTGTCAACACTTCAAGTGTTTTTGAGTACTTATTTCCATTTTTTACACAAAACACCATTGACTTTAATGCTTCTCACTAACGAACTGAACATGCTAAACAGCTGAAACTGTTAACATATTTTCGAGACCATTGTACAATCATAAAAAATAAAAAAATCAACTTTTTTCAACTTGTTGCTTTATGCCATTCAATCGCCTGAAACATTATTTTCAAGTGAAACCTCAGGAATTTTCTTGTAGGTAGCAAAATGTTTTTATAGCCTTGAGGAAGTTATGTTTTCCAATTCAAGTTAGACCTTATATTTGTATATTTGATAAAACATATTTCTGGAGATTTTTCCCAACACAAACCGTTATTTAAACACCTCCACATCACCAAGTGATCATTTTCAAGAGAAAGTTCGATCTTCATTTTGAAGATGATCACTTGGTGATCGAAAAACTCCAGTAATATTAATTACTACAACAAAGGTTCCAAACAGTACATCACACGTGTATCTTTGTTTTTATTGATTCCTATACAAAATGGGTTCGTCAAAAAATGGAAAAAAAATTTCGCCAACTTTGGGAGTTCCTGACATGCAATTTTTGAGGTATGTTTAATTAAAATAAAATAAGCAAGTACCTGGACCATGCGTGTTCCCAAGCTTCCTCTCCCGATGTAGACGCTTTGAATGCCAACATGGACATCTGAGATAGGCACCTCTTGAGGCCCGACATGCTCACCATACTTGTTGAAGATTCAATCGGAGTATTCATAGAGAATTATGTCCAAAAACAGGAGCACGATTGAATTTTTCTCGAACAATCACTATCACTTCACTGTTTATTATTTGTTCATTGTCACTAAACATTTATATCAATGAATAGTTCAACACTTTTCATATTTTCTGCAGTGAAAGAGAACGAATGGAAAGTGAATTCGAGGCTTCTAAAAAGAATATTAGGATTTTGAACACGTTATGGAAATTATTTTCTTTTTATTTCTAACGCAGTGGAAGAGTCAGTGAATTGCAATCGGAATGATATCTCCTGAGGAAGGAGGTTGGAAAAAGGTAACTACATAAAACCAAACAGAATGAAATAACCTACGGCTTTTAATGGAATGTTTTTTTTTCATGGCATAACTTCTTCAAGTAAATGAACCATTGAAATATGGTTTATATCTCGACGATTTCTCTCAGACGCTTCAGTTCTATCATTGTTATATCCATCAAAAACAACTTTATGTTGGTGCTACAAGTTTTATGTGAATATATGAGGTACTGTTAATATGATATACGTATATATTTTTCGAAAAAAGCCATCTATTAAATATAAATATACATAAAGTACTGAAATATAGAACACCAACATATGACATGACAAACTAATCAAAGTAGGGAATCTGAGTGATTATAACACTCGTAACTCGGGGTTACTGGCAATGTACAAACATAAAACCTCCATTTTTCAGCGATCTTTCACGTACAACGCCTGTAAGTTCTATAATCAACTTCCGCATGATTACAGTACATATACTCTGATGAACTTCAAAAAAAAGTTGAAATTTCTATTATCAGCTCAATTATCAACAAATGTCGAACTCTGCATCTACAGAACGGATAATGACCAGTCAATCACTTTATGAATTTAAGGTACTCATTAATTTGATAGATCTGAGACAGCAAAATTCTACAATATAATAGAATTATATTCATCGTAGATATTGATTAAAAAAATTGTAAATCAATATTGTATTTCCATGGTTAAGTTGAAAAACACCAACGGGTGACACTTCGCCACTTCATCTTTTTGTCGAATACCTATTATTGTTATCTCTTTACATATGTATTCAACGATGAATAAAGACGATTTATTATTATTATTATATGATTGGTAGTCTATAATGATCCAAAATGAGTGGACGTCATGCACAATACGTCAAGTCTACAAAACTGAATAAAGGTGCGGTTATCAAATATTCCACCAACAAATACAGCAGTTAGGCAACATTTCAATTGTATTTATTATCAACTTCAAACTTGGTTAGGGTATGATTTGAAACCTCAGGATTAGGGTTGGACAATGCGTAACGAATTCCTGGACACGAAATTTTAGCACCTGTTCCAGAGGAATTGTTCAACACAATATTCTGCCACTGCAAGAGTGGTTGTGATTCGCGATGTGGATGCAGGAAATCGGGGTGGCAGTGCTCTTTAGCTTGTGGTCAGTGTAATGGGCAAGTCTGTCTCGGAGCGATGTCAATGAAGACAGAACCTTTGACCCCGAAATCACGAAAGACCTGGAGACAAATGTCATTGAAGACGATGAAGAAGTGGTCGGAAGATGACGATCAAGAAGAAGGTAATTGAAATTTGAGATAGTAGTTCTTCCAAAGGAAGGAAGGAAGTGATCAATTTGAAAATAAGCACTCTGGAAGTACAAACTGGAAGAAAGCCCTCCTGAAACAGCTACTTCCATATAAACATTGAATTACACGAAATTACACAAATACTTTTATATAAACACTGAATTATGCAGAAGATACTTTTCTCTACTCAGTTTGTATTCCAAACATTCGTTATGGAATAAAATCAGATATCATTCACAGGAGTTCTACTTTAAATGAATGGTAACAAATTGCACTTACATGGAACACTGTCATCCTTCCTTCCTTTCTTTGGAAGATTCCCACATTTTTTTGTATCTAGATGCAGTAGTAGAAAACCAAAAAATTTCTTTCCCAAAAATCAATCACTCTTAAAAATATAACCCCTTGAAATCAAATAAATATGATATTATTGAATATTTCAATTACTAAGGTGTTGCTGGGGTTCATATATTCACCAAATTCTCTAAATTGATTTGAATGAATATACGAGATATCAACACTCATATAGTGAATAAGAAAGTTGAAGAAAAATCAACGATTTCAATTTTGATTTTCGAATCGTTTGAATAGCTGTCACTGCCTTGTACCAACTTTGCGATTCTATGAAAAACCTGATCAGTGTTGAAAAAAAATAGTTCACTATAGCTGGAAAAACAATATCAATTTGATAAGTTCACGATTGTGAAAACTACTTCACTCTCACTCTTTCACACACTATAATCAATTCGATATGTTAGTCACATTTACAGTGCTAGATTCAAGTTATCACAGTGGCTCTTGATAAGAAATAATATCAAGAAATTTGGTGATAGCCTTCAACATTCATTGGGAACATCTAGCATGATTTCAAAACATCTCAACGAGTAAGAAACGGGTGCCCGTATCGAATATTCGGAATTGACTAAATTTGCATGGTTTGTACACAGCACGCATTTCTAGCACTTTTTACTCTTCTTTTATTTTGGTGATTTCTCGAATCGAAGGCTGGAAAAAATTGAAATTATTTTCATTCGGATGTTTCGAACACATTCAGGCGTGTCTATACTCTGAAGAAACTATTGTATAGCGTTTTTGTCAAATTTCCGACATACACTCTAGTTCAAAGATTCTAACAGCCTTTACGCAATTAGAAATTCTTGCAATTCCACCAATAAGGGAAATGTAGTAAGTTGATGAGTGAACTTGACGAGTGATTTGTAGCCGCGCAATCATTACTTGGCGACCAATTGAACGAGTTGAATTGAACGAGTTGAACTATTAGGAACCTTCTGAAATACACAATGAAAATATACTTCCATCATTAAACTGTTTCAGCTTGCATCACAGTATAGATAGCTGATAGTTCCACTATTCAACCATCCACTGTGACCCGTGAGGGTTTATTGTGGCTCACATCTATTAAAACTCGACCAATTGAGTCTAGCTACTCAACGAAGTCGATAAGCTGTTTGGAGTGATCTTCCAGGTAATATGACAAGAGTGGAATTTTGACAACCTGTTTCAGTTCGCGTGCTGTAATCTGATATTTGCTCAGTAACATATTTCGAAGGATATATAAATGGCTTCAAATGGGCCAACTCTGATAGACTCTGACAGAAGTCTAAAATACTTCTTGCAATCCAAATGTTCAATTTTTCGGCCAATGCGAGGATCTGATTCGAGAAAACAACTTGCATTAACCTTCCTTGCAAGGAAATCAGCAGTTTCATCAATTTCCAGGCCAGTGTGGCCAGGGATCCAGACCTGAGAAAAATTGAGTCTTTTGGGAAAGTCTTTTCCGGCAGTTTACTGCCAATTTAGATGTTGCTTGGTGACAGTTAAGTTCTTCCAAAGCTGTTTGGCTGTCCAATTTCTCCAACACTCACGAAATCCGTGGATTTCCGCTAGCATTACAGTCGTGTAGGTCCTTAGGCATGTTGATATATCTGCCATAGGTCTGCGACCGTATAAACCTGCACCAAAACATGATGTTTTCTGATCCATCTCCGAATCAACAGATATCTGGTTTCCTTAACCTGGATGATTTAGTAGGAGAAAATACTCTCTCTGCTCGGGATTAGAACTGTATAAAACAGGTTGTATTTGACAGTTGTAAGTCAGGTTAGGTTATAGATTGATTTTGTTTTCATCAAAGAAAGAAATAAAACACGCGTATCCGCAATAATGCTTTATCACAGAAATACATTTCATCCTGAAAAGCAGAAGGAAGGACATTTCAAGCCCTAAAAACGAGATTTAAAAGAACTGCAAAATTTTGAACATGTATTCCAGTTTGAAGATTCATTATCATGGCCTTTGAGGAATGAAAAATATTTGCAAATGTTGAACTAGGTAAGTTTATAAATAAACCTGATGAGTCATTCAAAGTCGAACTATCATCAATTGGTGACAGCTGACGAGTTGAACTATGGTCGGCCTTCTAGAACGCGCATTGAAAAAATAATTATATAGCGACACGGCTTCAGCTCAATTTGCATCACAATATAACGGAAAGAAATTTCTTTATTCGTAATGTGTTGTTCGTGCGAAACATGATTCATAACGTAGCTAATCGTATTGAAGTGAAAAATATTGAGGAATATTGTTTCCTCGCGTTTATTGCGAAGCGCAGTAAAATAAATAAAAAGCGTTTTCCTCTCTGTGAAACATGTACGAGCTATTATGTCTGATTTTTCATTCGTGGTATATATAATATGTTGATAATAAACATGTTTAAAATTAACTGAATCAGTTTCAATTAAAAAAAAAATACGACATCACACAAAAAAAACGAGATTGAAGACAGAATTCAACAAAATTATTATCATTAAATTCCTAATTCAGTTTCGGAATTTTGTTGAATTCCAATATTGACGCACGCCTCGCATCATCTCCTGATGATGCTAACCTAGTTAACAAAATGCGTATCGAACGACAGCATTTTCTTCTGGTGTTGGAATAAATTTCGATTTCAAACTCAGAATTTTATTGTAAACCGATTTCAAATTCGGAATTAGGTGAATTTTATTTTTAGGAAAAGATTGATTCAAATTTCGAATAAAAAATGAAAAGTTGTCTTTGTTTGTCCACCGAATTTTTGGATGGATTGCACTGAGACTCACATAATGGAGAATTGATAAGATAACTTTTGTGCACACTGAATGCAATTTATTCAAATGATCTTGTAGCCTTGAGAGTTTCATCACTTCATTCGAAAATGTTTTTTGACAAAGAAGGCACATAGGCGAAGATGGATGGATATTTTGCATATTCCGCGATATACTGCCGTTTCTTCTTTTTTGCTTGCAACATAATTTTGTCTTCAAAAATTCCGAAGTAAAGAATTTAGCATTAAAAACTTGCTAATAACACCACTCACAGTATTTACCACCGCAATTACAGCTATTACCTAGCTAGTCGCTAACTAAATTCACTTGTTTTCATAATATCGCGGGCGGGCCTAGTACTTTCGAGAATGGAGACTAGAAACTTAGCCATCGCCCCCTAAACCGCTTCAACGTCCCCCCAATTTTCTCTGTGCCTTTTACTGCCCCCCTATAGGCCTCCAGTGCCCACAAGGGGGCGTTATTGCCACTTTGAGAAAGACTGATCTAAAACATCGAGCTGTCTTTCGATCATATATCTGTTATTTTGTTACGGTTCAATTTTTTCAATCGTTTAAAGATTGGTGATCATTTATTCACTTTCAACCCGCACATGATTATTCCGATATAAAAACCATGAAGCAATTTTTTGTTGTTTTCTTCAAAAACGAAACTTTTGACGGAAACCAATTCAGTAGTTGATTCCTAATTGAAGTTTTGCCTAGTCGAATTATTTCATTGGTTGATTACCTAAAAGAGATTTTGAAATTTTCGGCTGAGTGTGGATTCTTTTTGATATTGTGTGCGTTGGAGCATCTTGTAGTAGTATCAAAAACCATAGCTGCAAACGCAGGATTTATACCAAGCAGATAAATAATCAGTATCTACATCTCCTATCAAATAAAGAAAATCATCTTGAAAACACCTTCCATTGTCAAGAGGTAAATAGAACAGCTGACCGAGGGTCACCGTCAGCAAACGGAAACCCTGGCGCAGCTCTGCGGAAACCATCACCAGCATCCCAACCGACATCAAGAGGAGGTCGTCGAAGAAGACGACCGTCTCTCAAAATGACTCGAGGGGCTTGATGTCCACGAATCTGTCTTGCCGAGGGATATACGTTGGAAGAAGTGCTTTACTACATCGACAGGGACGACTTGCGGAGGGTCGGCCTGAAGCGGGGCACGTAGTTCCGAATATGGCGCGCCATACAACAGCACAGGCTGGGGGGAAACGCGACGCAACCGTTTGTAATGGTGTTACGATGGACGAGAGCGAAACGGTTTGAGATTTAGAGGGTAGTAGGGAAACAATGAGATTAGTTCCTAAGGCAAATCACCGTCTGAAAAATAAACTAATAGAGCGTCGGAGTTCTGTCTCACCCACTACATTTCCTAGACCTCTCGCCAATCGACTACCATCTTTTCAAGCACTTCAATAACTTTCTTCTCCAATCAGGACCAGGCAATAACGGCCTTTGTGGACTTCATCGAATCCTAAGCACACAGTTTTCATGCTAACAAAATTAATCGACTTTTCTTACGTTGGCAAAAGTGCAGTGATTCAAATGGCGTTCATTTGGATCAAATTGAATAAATATTCACTGAGATATCACAGTTCAAACTAGACTCATAAAAACGGATAAAACTTCTGAATCAACCGATATAATTAGTACATATTTTTTCACTAGTTTTAAGCCTCCAGCAATAACTAGATCAATCTAATATGGCAATATTGGGTTTGCTTTCATGAGCATGATGAACAATCATAGGCTTACTCTTATTCCTATCAATAGATAAAGTATTTAGACAAATCCATAATTACACACAATATTCAACTAAAATATGCTGGTTTTCATCAAGAGAAATTCATCACTGAAAGAGCACGAAACGTTTATACGAAAGAAATCACGAACGTTTTTCAAAATACCGAGACTCTTGAGGGTACAAAAGCAACTGTTTATATTAAAAAACGTCCAGTGCGACACAACATGGAATATTTTGGCTACTGTTTGAATCTATTTTTACATCGATAAAATGACTCGATAACAATTTTTCATATAATATATTTACCATTTTCAATTTACGATTTCGATTCGGTAGTTTAGAAGTTGAATTTTATTAATATACTACTGTGAACAGTTTGTGAACTGTGAACAGTTCTTTTGATAAAAAAAATTATTGAAGTCAAAACCCGTGAATAAGATTCATTGGAAATGGAAACTGATAATGAATCTGTCATGGAAAAAATTAATCACGAATATTCAGTAAGTCTTCATTTCACTTTGGACGTAAGATAATATAAAAAATATCTTTAATAACTGTTGAAATGAACAATAGTCTTTATTTTCGGTTACAATAATCAAAAGGATGTGATACATTGATTCCCAATTTGAATAACTTGCTCAGGGGTTAGGTTGACTCTGAAGCCTCTGTTTGAGCCCTATTTCAACGGAAAAGAAACTGATTTCTAACAGAAATAAATTAGTGAGGATTTCAGAGAAAGAACTGCTTATGGAATCCTCTTAGTTCTAACGACATTAAATGTATATTCATGTATTAAAACAATGTAAACATCTGAATTTTTATGTTACCACCCACATTATTCTAAACCTAAACTGAGAACGCGGAATAAATAAACAAGACTTGACATTCCTGTTACTTTCCCAAGTTCTTGCATAACTATTCAAAATAAAACATGTATGAAGTAGAAGTAAAATATTTGACTTTGGTGTCTGAAAAAACATAGATTGGAGACAAAATATATGAAACTAGCACTAAAGTCATTGTAAGTAAAAGCCTCACCTCGATCAAATTGAAGGCTATTCAGGGAAGAAAATCTGAAGAAATTGTAATTGGTAGTGTTATGGTCGTAGGGAAATATCTTCAGTGGGACATTGGTAAACACTGGAAGACTCTCTGGGGGGGTTTAGCCCACGTGTTCCCGAATGACGTCGTCGAACTCTTTAGAGCATGTCTCACAGGAAGTTAATTTCAATGGAGGGAAAACTTCTATGAGCAACTAGATGGCGTTGCGATGGGGAGTCCACTTAGCCCAGTCATAGCAAATTATATTTCATGGAACGGTTTGACGGAAAAGCGATAGACACTTTTGAATTGAAGCCGACCTTGTGGCTACATTACGTGGATGACACCTTCGTCATCTGGAAACATGGAAGAGACGCCCTGAACCGTTTCCTAAACTACTTGAACGCCCAACACCCTAGCATAAAATTCACCATGGAGATTGAGCAGGACCAACGGATTGCTTTCCTAGATGTACTAGTAGAACGATGTGATACCAGACTAACCCAGAAACACAGATAGATACTTGCACGCACTATCGAACCACCATCTTAGCCAAAATAGAGGAGTCATCTCCATTCTAACGAAACGGGCTCGGAGAATATGTGAACCAGAACATCTGGAGAGGGAACTGAAATACCTTAAAGTGACCTTGAGATCGAATGGACACAGTGCCTCCGAGATCAGGAAAGCCATGAAACCGAAGAGCACCACGGTTCAAAAAGCGAAAAAGGATCAGATGGTTGCACGCGCATATCTACCGTTTATCCCTAGGGTCACGGACAGAATTGGAAAACTATTAAATAAACACGACATCAAAACAGTCTTCAAACCCACGAGGAAGATACAACAAAGCCTCAGGTCGTCTAAAGACAAAAGAGACCGATTATCAGCAGCAGGAGTCTATCGCATACCGTGCACTTGTGGGAAGGTGTATATCGGAACCACCAAACGATCCATGGGAACAAGACTGAAAGAGCATGAAAGGAACTGCAGACTAGGCCAAGCGGACAAGTCAGCTGTGGCAGAACATGCGCTTGGGAATGAGGCCACATGGTTTTGTTTGAAAACACAGAACTAATTGCCCTCAACCAGGGATACTATAGGCGACTGGTACGGGAGGCAATAGAGATCCACAAACACACGGAGAATTTTAACAGAAAAGAAGAAGCGGTGAACCTCGAACGAATATGGAACCCCATTTTGAGGAATTTAAAAATAACAGGCAGCAAGATTGTTAATGTTCCAGGTTCAAGTACAGATACAAGTGCAGGTACAAGTACAGGTACAAATACAGGTACCAATACAAGTGATTACCTGACAAGGCATAAAAACACTTTACGAAGCCTAAAAGTTAGTCATCGGATAGCAAGCCATGATGGTTAAACCTCTGAAGAAGCTAGCCTCTCGCCCCAGCGAAACTTCAGGAAGAAATTCCAAAAATCCACGGCTTTCAAACTCGAAAAACAGTGAAACTGAAAACCTCAGCCGTGAAAGTCTAAACCATTTTATCAATGTATTTGCTTATTATCAATACAACAGATTCAGTAGCATCGTCAAAGTAGATAAATATAGTACAAAACATGCACATTAAAAGGTAAAGCATCAAAACTTGCAGTTAAAAATTCTCTTACGTCATATGGACAGAGATTAACCAGCAGCCCTTTTATACTTTTTTTGGACTCAATCATACAGTGTGACCCATTGTTAATGGAAACACCCCCCTAAAATTTGAAGTTGTAAACCGATTTCAATGATTTATATTAAAAGGTCTACTTTGGGACAAAATTTGAAATGTTTATTAAAGTTTCAGGGCATACAACGATATTTTTTCTTAGTCGAAAATCGGGATTTTTTATTAGCGATTNGATTTTTTCAATAAAAAAATCGCTAATAAAAAATCCCGATTATCGACTAAGAAAAAATATCGTAGTATGCCCTGAAACTTTAATAAACGTTTCAAATTTTGTCCCAAGGTAGACCTTCTAGTACTTATTGAAATCGATTTACAACTTCAAATTTTAGGGGGGTGTTTCCATTAAAAATGGGTCACACTGTATATGTAATTCCCTCATATATGGTGATAGATGGTTGAAGAGCCTTATCGCCATAGTAAAAAAAATGTTGTGGCATAAGAAGATTGTGACCATTTCTGATCAAATATTCATGGTTGCGATTGACTTGAGGGGTGTTATTTTGTGTCTTGATATAGACAATACATTGAAATGAGGGACCACCAAGTAGACAGATCACAGATCATGATTGGCTGGGTTGCCTCCCAAAACAAATCCCGATCAAATTGAAGGTGATTAATGGGGGACGACCTGCAGAAATAGTAATTGAATCAACGTATTCCTCTTATGGTAGTCGGGAAATATCTTCACCAAGAGATATGGAAGAATTACTAAGAGACTACCAAGTAGACATATCACATATCATGATTATCTGGGTTGTCTCCTAGAACAAATCCCGATCAAATTGAAGGCGATTTATGGGGAACAACCCGAAGAAATTGTAATTGAATCACCGTATCCTTCTTATGGTAATCGAGAAATATCTTCACCGAGAGATATGAAAGAAGTACTAGGAGACTGCCAAGCGGACAGATCATAGATCATAATTGGCTGGGTTGCCTCCCAGAACAAATCCCGATAGAATTGAAGGCGATTCATAGATCAACGCATCTTCCTTATGGTAGTCAGGAATTGATAGTCAGATGTGGAAGAGTTACTAAGGAACCACCAAGTAGACAGATCACAGATCATGACTGGCTGGGTTGCCTCTCAGAACAAATCCCGAGGATTACACAAAAACAAGAATAGCCTCACAAATGTATCATAAGAGTTCCAACAAAATCATTGGAGGCCTCTAAGGGGCTTTCAGGAACGATTGGAGGTGGCAAAGATAGTTGAGAATTTGAAAAGGAGGAAAATATTGTTACCAAAGGAGGTGCTATTGTGTTCCACAAATGGTAGCATCCAACGGTGAATAGTTGAACTGTATATATGAATGAGAAACATATGTTCATGTCTAGTGTTTTGAGTGAGTGTGCTCTTGGTCCAATCATTATAGACGTGAAAAACTAATAATATACTTTGCCAAAGACGAAGCACTAGAAACAACAACGATATGTGAAAGACAGTTGTAAGGACTTCTGTTTCACACTTTGACTTAGTTTTGATATTTACGATGGATGCCGTATATCCAAATAAATTCAGCATCGTCTTTGATTGATTGACGACTTGTTTATTTTGTAAAAATTCCTGTTCACTGAGATTACACTATAAAAACACAGTTTCATCTATTTTCCTGGATAATTTTGATTTTGTTGACTAGTTTCGAAGTATTTATACCTACATACTATACCTACCTGAGTATTTATACCTACATTGCCTATACCTGTCATAAATAATTTGATACCTTCATTGTCTATAACTACCTGTGATAACCTAAATTAATAGTAGTTTATCGATGACGATAACAAAAAAAATCTTGACAAAATGTATAGGTTTTGGGAACTGGGTTATAGTTCAAGAGAGGACTATTATTTAGATCAAGTTGTTCGTTGAGGATAATAGAATTGGGATTTTTATATGACTTTTGTTTATTTCCATAGATTCATACACTTTCATTATTTTTCCTTTTTTGCATGGGTGGAGGATTTTTAAATTATCTTTATCTATTTTGTGTTTGGAATTTTGAAGGTGTTCATACAGTAATGATTTTTTATCCGAAATGACATGTTCATGGTACCTTATATCAAAATTACTACCAGTTTCGCCTGTATATATGGCGGGACATTCACCACATTCTAGTCGATATTTACCAGATTTCTTCCCTTTGTCTAATTTAGGTTTGGCATCAAATAATCTGTTTCCTAAATTTCCGTTGGATTCAGTAACTCAGCATATTTAGATTATATTTACAACGCTTCGTATATGCATACTGCAAAAAATACAATGGCAACAAACGAGGAGCTCCATGAGGGAGGGGTACTGACTGCATTATCCCTTCCGGATCCACCACTGCTTTCTCCAAAAGCTACANTCTTCCCTTTGTCTAATTTAGGTTTGGCATCAAATAATCTGTTTCCTAAATTTCCGTTGGATTCAGTAACTCAGCATATTTAGATTATATTTACAACACTTCGTATATGCATACTGCAAAAAATGCAATGGCAACAAACGAGGAGCTCCATAAGGGAGGGGTACTGACTACATTATCCCTTCCGGATCCACCACTGCTTTCTCCAAAAGCTACACTTTCCGCTAGAAAACTATGGAGATTGCAAATAGTTGGCAACCTTAGAAGATCAATTCAAATTCTATTGTTTTAGATACTTTCTCCAATTTCCGATCATGTAAATATGTTTTCACGGCTACACGTAATCGTTACTAGATTGGTGATCATTTATTCACTTTCAACCCGCACATGATTATTCCGATATAAAAACCATGAAGCAATTTTTTGTTGTTTTCTTCAAAAACGAAACTTTTGACGGAAACCAATTCAGTAGTTGATTCCTAATTGAAGTTTTGCCTAGTCGAATTATTTCATTGGTTGATTACCTAAAAGAGATTTTGAAATTTTCGGCTGAGTGTGGATTCTTTTTGATATTGTGTGCGTTGGAGCATCTTGTAGTAGTATCAAAAACCATAGCTGCAAACGCAGGATTTATACCAGGCAGATAAATAATCAGTATCTACATCTCCTATCAACTAAAGAAAATCACCTAGAAAACACCTTCCATTGTCAAGAGGTAAATAGAACAGCTGATCGAGGGTCACCGTCAGCAAACGGAAACCCTGGCGCAGCCCTGCGGAAATCATCACCAGCATCTCAACCGACATCAAGAGGAGGTCGTCGAAGAAGACGACCGTCTCTCAAAATGACTCGAGGGGCTTGATGTCCACGAATCTGCCTTGCCGAGGAGTACACGCTGGAAGAAGTGCTCGCTCTACTACATCGACAGGGACGACTTGCGAAGGGTCGGCCTGAAGCGGGGCACCTAGTTTTGAATATGGCGCGCCATACAACAGCACAGGCTGGGGGGAAACGCGACGCAACCGTTTGTAATGGTGTTACGATGGACGAGAGCGAAATGGTTTGAGATTTAGAGGGTAGTAGGGAAACAATGATATTAGTTCCTAAGGCTAATTGCACACACACCGATTTTGGACGGCTGATATTATACCGGTCGTCCAAATTCCAATAGTGAACCACATGTGGGAACGGGACCTTGCACACATGTGGTTCACTATTGGAGTTTGGACGACGGGTATAAAATCGGCCGTTCACAATCGGTGTGTGTGCAATTAGCCTAAATGTGAGCCTTTGCAATTCCAGCGACATGATTGTGGCAAAACATAGTGGTGTCCATTTTAGCCCTCAACAAACTTATCGAAGCACTGGAATTGTCTGACCTGACATTATTATATCCGGTTCGGAGAGATTCGGAGAGAAAACCGATGGCTGGGTTTTTGTGGCAATGATTTGAACCTGGTTACCTACACCCCAATTCGAAATCACTTCTAGATCCTCATTAAGATTTGCAACCTCCTGCCGGTGAAGATGTGCTTTCGTAGCTGATGTCCTGGATCCAAATGGAATGACGAAACAAGTGTGCTGTCTTCAGCAAAGCAATATATTGGATTCTTGATTTTTTTCCAATTAGACGTTGATATACAATAAAAATATACATTAAAAAACTCGAATAGTGGGTGCCCCACGATTCAAACGATCAATAAAAAAGTTCACGTTTCGAGGTCTGTTCTTTGATTTTTAGGTAATCAAAACGATTGTTTTTTGGACAGGATCGTCAAGTGGATGAAAAGTGGATCCTCTACGACAACAGGAGACGTTCAGGACAGTGGATGTACACCGATGAGCTAGGCAGGCACTCTTCAAAGGTGAAAACCCGACAAAAAAGTCCATGGTTACTGTATGGTGGTTAGCGGCTGATATGACTCACTTTAACTTTCCGCAACCGGGCAAAACCTTTGTGAGGAAATCGACAAAATGTATCGAAAACTCCGTTAGCAGCAGCCGACACTGGTCAACAGAAGAGGTCTGATCCTGCTCCACGACAAGCTCGTCCGCACATTTGACAAATCACCGTCTGAAAAATAAACTAATAGAGCGTCGAATGTTCTTTGAAATTTTCGATTACACTTACAGGGGGAGTCAAGTTTTCTTTGGAACGGCCTGTGTGAAATATTTATTGATAATTTCACTCTTCCGTCACAAACTTCTAATGGATGCTGGATGTTAAACATACGTCGTATAAGTTTTATTCCATTAAGATAACTCCATTCTGGAGGAAAGAGATGTCACACTAGAAATTTGTTGACACAGTACATTTTCTCATACAATGAAAAATGTTAAATAATTATGAAATCAACTTACCTAGAGATCCTATTAATTTGATTCGTTACATCTTTGGATCCATAACCGATGGAGTTCTTCAGCCTGCTGAACGAACCCAGGAGGCTATTGTCCGACCTTCTTCTAGTTTCTAACTTCTTCCCGCATATTTGTGAAGCAGGAAGCAGCGCAGGTAGCGTAGGTGCTGTCTGGCATCTGTTTCCTAATAATCTTTCAAACTGCTCTGGATGACGGCCATTTTCCACACGCACGTCTTCTAGAATGTCTTGGCTATTATTTGTCATTGTTTCATTTGGTTCATGTTAATGATGATGAATAAGATGTATAAATTATTATTAAATCACAGATAAATTCGTTCTAGTTGTATATCACAGCACTTATTTTGTAGGAACCTTGTTGATGGGTTTTGTATCTGAAAAGAGATGAAAAAAGCATTAAGAACATGTAGACAGGATATTTATTGAAAGGAATCATTGCTAAATCATCACAAACACTCACTTTTGACGAACCCATTATTTGAAGAGTGAAGCATTTTGTTGAGATGTCAATCATTTTCCTAATCATTCGTTTATTGGTATTACCCAGGTATGAATGAGCGGAAAAACTATCCATATCAAATAGAAATTCCGCGAGTGATACGAACTAATCTGTTCAATCTGAACAATGAGAGTATAATAACTAATAAATAAGCATGGATGGCCATCAACACATAAGGCCTTTAGGGCCGGGAGAAAGAACAATATCCTTCCTTCGGTGCCGGCCGTGGGACTACACGGTTAACCACCTGGCGCTCCACAAAACTAGGCCCCTGAAGCCCCTGGATTGTCTGGATGCAAAGGTGCATAGTGTTATTACATAAGAGGCTGACATCTGGCAAATTGACATTGCCGTGTATAGCGTCGTTTAATCGCTTTCCGAATCGGAGGGACGAAATGCCGGCCTGGCGGTTCGGAAGATTGAACGGCGTGTCCACAAGATGAAGGCTAAGATCACGTCGGCTAGACAACACGCTTATCGTATTCAATGTGTGATGGATTACAAGGCAGGATCTAGAAGTCATTTCGAATTGGGACCAGGTTCAATTCAATGCCACAAAAACCCAGACATCGATTTTCTCCAAAAAGATAATTGTCTCCGAACCGGATATGATAATGTCAGGTCAGACAATTTCGCTTTCTGCTTCGATAAGTTTGTTGGGGGTTAAAATGGACATCAATATGTCTTGGCACCATCATGTCGCTGAAATTGCAAAAGCTGCTTCTCAAAAGCTTGAAACACTGTTCCGAACCAGAAAACTGTACACACGTCAGCAACCTTTTATTGCTTTACAAAGCTCACATCAGGCTTTCTTTGGAGCCATCTAAAAAAGAGCCATCCGCCTGATTGGAGACACGAACGTCAATTGCAACCTCGATAGTCTGGAACATCGAAATAAGGTTGGAGATTCGTCTCTCTTCTATAGATACTTTCACGGGAAGTGTTCACGTGACTTGGCACATTTGATTCCACTAAGAGCGGTACATATCAGAAATACGCGACGGACTGTAGCTGCTCATCGTTTTCAGGTTCAGCTCAGTACACCTCGAACTTCACTGTTTAAGAACTCTTTGATTTGGAGAACTGCGTTAATGTGGAATACAACTGCTGAGCACGTTTTTCCAAATTGACCCAATGTCCAGCGATTCAAATTCAATTTGAATCGCTACTTTCGCACAGGTACCGCCTCAAGGATTTTTCTGTTGTGCTTGTATTTTGTCCTTTAAAAAATGTTAAGGACATCTCTGCGTTCATTATTTGGACCAAAAAGGATAAATGAATCGAAGAGGTTTTGTATTAAAGTGTATAATATTTTAAAATTCTTGCAAAGCGCTTTCGACTTTCGTCATCATCAGTGCTCACTTGTCAGGCAACAGGAAGTATCAAAATAAGTGAATTGTACATTTGTAATATTTGAATTATATAAAACAAAATAGGCTTATAGCCAAGAAAATACACTTTTGGTTTGAGGCTATGTGGTTCGGTCAAAGTATCATATCAAAAAGGATGATTTTGATCTGGAGAAATTTATAATCAAGCAGTATTCTGAAGCATAATTGATAAATATAACCAGTTCCCTATCAATTATAATATAAGCGGTATCAGTTTCTAAAGGAGTGAAAGAGAAATAAATTTGAGTATCATCTGCATTACAGTGAATGCTACATTATTGAATTTATATACCGCAAACAACAGTGGTACTAGAATTGATCCTTGAGGGAGCACATGAACCTTCATGAAGAATTCCTCTGAGACAAGAACTGATAACTGCGGTGACGAAAAATCACTGGGTTACTTCACTAGAACAATGAGTACACAGTACACAGTACAATAANCATTTTTTGATATTCTCCGAAATAACAATTTCATTCGAAAAAAACGAAAAACAGCAGGTTGGGTTTCCCCGTATAACTCGAGAGAAGCGAAAGTCCCCGTAAACTTTCTTCGACCATTGTATTGTTCCCGATGACAGTTTTTTCCCATTTGATCGTCTTCGTATCTGTTATGGTTTAGAATTTAGCAATGTTACTACACGATAAAAGAAACGGCCTGTATATGTGGTATTTATGGAATAGGATAAAACCCTTTTGGAATTGCGCTATCAATTTATTTTATTTTTCAAATGATATTGTTATGAAATAATTTTCATCCAGATATATTTCATGCAAAAATTCATCGAGTTCAAAATGTCAACTGATTCTGCTATGTTACATGGCTATAATGTTTGACAACCTGAAGGCTCATTAACATAGGCTGCTCGAAAATGGGAGTAATGGTTACAGCAATCGAGGCCGCTGACACCAAAAAAAAATTAAGAATCTGAACCATAAGATGGCCTTAAAGTTTCAAACTATCACCAACTACAGAGTAGTATGAGTAGAAAAAATAACTTCATTGGCAAAAATTTGATATCCTCTATTGAATATTTCTGATGACAATACACATGTATAAGAATTATTATCACTGAAATGTGATAGTCGACTGGATCAAATTTAGATACTAGAATTATACTTTTTAGTATCGAGAAATTCAACAGTAATATTCAACATTTTTTAATTACACTGACCCGTTTGTTGGTGGAAATCAAAACCACTATTCAAGATAATAATTACAAATATTCACAATATTGACCAATTACTAAAAAATGTAATTAGTTGCTTTATAAAGTCAAGTTGTTTATTTCTTGATATTCACTATTCACTCTGTGAAGATAAAAATACACAGATCGGAAAAGTCTAGGGATATTCTTATAACATACTAAATATCATAAAAGTAAATGCATGAGGTCGTTTAATTTCGATTAAATCGGTACACTCGACTACCCTGTAGATTTCTATGGGTTGAACAAAGCCTGCAAAAACGGTAACTAATCTTTTATGAAAATGAATAATCTGAAAGTGTCGAGTTTGTACATTCTATGCAGTTCTTGCTCAGCAATTAAACTGGAAATATTGTGCTTTAACATGGAACGCCATCACTTACCATTGGCTGAGATGAATAGAGCTGTAGGGCTTCTTCAAGGTNGGTGGTCGAGTGTACCAATTTAATCGAAATTAAACGACCTCATGCATTTATTTTATTGATATTTAGTATGTTATAAAAATATCCCTAGACTTTTCCGATGTGTGTAATTTCAATGTGTCAATTCGGAATATTACATACTTATAAAAATCGTTCACCACTATATTCGCATAGCACAAATCACTTCATATATTCTCTATCTAACACAATCGGAGCATAACTAAACACTCATTCCACAACAAGTAGAATTCAGAAACACTCGTTGAATAAAAAAATTTGCGATACTTGAAAAGAATGCTATAATTATAAAGAGATTATAATACAAATGGAGCGGATGGATCTGATTAAAGTGGTACTTTCAGTACAAGTCATAATAATCATTCACCAAGATTAACCTACCTTCTGAAATAACAGTATAATTTGGATGTTTTTATCAAGATAATATAGGATAGGGAATGAAAAAATTCACATGAACTTGGCTTGATGCTGATGGGTTTTTACGGGAATTCTATTGTCTCCATTTGATTGAGAATATAAAATGACGAAATTGGTTTTTGAAGAACTGATTTCCAAGAGAGAATTGAATAACGCTAAGTAGAAGTAGAATTACTGGTGCATCAAAATCGACTGGTTGTTTGTCTCTTTATTCTTCTGAGGGTTGTCGTTCGTAGGGGTGCGACAGCTGGTTAACGGAAAAACAGATTTTAAACAGATTTTAGGTAATATCAGTGGACATTTTAAGTAAGTATTACTTCAAAAGTATCTTAATACAATAGGCCTGCATCATTGAAATTATTCATTTAATTCACTAACTCTGGGTAATGCTTCTACCGTATACTGCATCAATTAACGATTTCAGTATATTTCTTTTCCATTCCAGATTCTACAGTCAAAATAAAAAATGAAATGATGACTATCGGCGCAATTCTTGTAAAAATTTATGAAACACGACGCTCATTTATGGTTGCTATTCAGATTTTCTATTTTAGTCCTTTCCATCCGATTTTGATATGAAACTTTGATTGAATATATTTTGCCTTCCTCTTTGGGTGTTGATTTCACTATCTTACGATTTTAATATAGTCTCTGACTGTAGAATTTCAACTTCAATTTTGATAAAAGACTTCGATAAAACCCTGTCAAACATTGAGTTTTGATACTCGTGAATCGATTCAGATTTTCTGGTCATATTAAGGAAAGAACACAATGTAGATATTTCTGTCTCCAACTCTTAATATCTTCATCATTATGTATTACCTCGATTTGTCTATTCGATTGCGATTACTCTGACGAATGATACTGTTCAATAAGTTTCAATAATCATCTCTGGCTTGAGAGTTGGTTCTTTCGATTTTTATATGAGAATCTTACAAAACGATCCTGGACATTCATTCTGCTTGGTGTTTCTGGAGCCAAATTTTCAGTTTGACAGCTACCAACTTCAAAATTGTTTCAGTTGACACCGGTTCGAACCTTGGTTTCCTACACCCAATTTTGAGACCAGATGCAAAAATGCAAAAAAGTCGATTCTTAATTCAAGGAGAAGTTCTTTCTATTTCAACCCCAACTGCCATAACTTCTTCTCCATCCCTTCCCCAGGTGACCATCACCATCATCTTAGGTTGAACAAACCTAAGATTTTCTAAGAATAATATTCAGGCAGTTTTTACAGAAATACTCTTTTGAAACGGAAAAAATATCGTCAACAAACTGTCTTACTACTGTCTGAGCACTCTGGTCAGTATTATACCCAGAACAGGTTGGCGTCAGAAAATGGTGCTCAATTCATAGATCTGGAATTAGACAATCACGATACGCTGAATACTCAAACATGCTTAATTGGAAACTTTTTCTCTGACAGATCCCTTCAGAAATTGAAAAGAATTACCCGCCTTCTAGAAAACGACGCACTTCGTAAACACCACCTTTTGACGCCTAGAATTTGAATCAATGGGATCAATGGGGCAAACCGGGCAATTGCCCAGGGCGACAAAAATGAGGGGCAAGCTATGCTGGATGCTTTGAACGATGGTGCATATAGCACGATCGGGCATGGCGGCAGTGCGCAATCGCGGACGGACAGCAAGATGGATGGTGCATACAGGCCTTTAGTTTCGTAGGGTTGGCAACACTGGTTGCATGCAACGGGGGATTCCCCTAGGTCTGCCTTCTAATCTATAAACATACAAAGATACAACTGCATTTCTTTTCCTCACGTTAGTCACTTGCAGTTTCTTTATACCTATGAGTGAAAAGTATGCACCTTGATTTTATCCTTTTTTTTTACATAACGCAAAAATGCTCGGACAGGTCAATTTTGCTTTTGAGGGGGACACATTTTATATGTATTTTTCTACCTGTGCCTTCAACCCCCTAGCGAGAGTGAGTAACAACCCTAAAATTTCAAATGGAAAGTGGGGTCGAGTGATATATCATTTGAAAGGGCACAAAATTCTCTTTCCAATGATANGTCCCCCTCAAAAGCAAAATTGACCTGTTCGAGCGTTAAGTTACAAAAAAAGGAGAAAAGCAAGGTCCATACTCTTCGTTGGACCACTCTGTATGTTGTTTTGTATTGTATTAATTGAACTTAACGCGTATTTTTATCTAACTTACGAGATTATGAAAGTAAGTTGAAGTTCGAAAGTTCTGAAATTGAAAAGTGGATGTTAATGGCAGAAAATTATTTTATTTTAATTTAATAAATACATAGAATACATGTACTTAGATTTGTTATTTATTTATATATTCTTAAATATTGACACTGCTGCTTTGCACTCCAAAACCAAAGCTCTGGTTTGACCAAGTGAATCAGTACATGTAAGTTTTTATATGTATGATTATTATATTAAGTATTTCTGTAAGTCTAAGTAACTGTTTTTCAATTTATTTTTGAATAAATATCGGCAGGAAAACTATGTCTTTTTATAGGTTGAAATTATAACTTGGCAATGCCGCAATGGAAATTCGAAAACAGAAATTCTTTAGTGAGTTAAAAAAATATGGAATCGAATGACGTATTCATATATTGGGTGTACCATTCAAAAAATATAGCTTTGTCTGGGCACGCTCGGCTGAATCACCCAGCATGCGAGAAAATAATTTTTAAAGATAGTATTTATCGATATGACTGCGAAAAAAAAAAGGAATTCAAAAAATTGTTTTCTCTGATAGCAATGAACCGAATGAATCTTGTTGACCCACCCTGTATAATATTATAACAAAAAGATTTTCAAAAATTGAAAGTAGTTCTCACTTGATTTCCTTCGAGAATATTTTGTAAAAGGTTTTTCATAACATATATAAGTGAAAATATAAATGTTTCAGTAGTGTATAGTGAAAAACAATTATTTTTTTGGAGATTCATTATTTATACTACTTCAACACAAATAAAATTGAAATGAAAGCGCATACTACAGGCACCTGTCAGAATTCAAGGAAAAACATATAATATATGGATTTTCAAAAAAGTATGCATCCAGAATTAGGTAACGAGTAATAAATAAAACTCTGAAAATCCTGAATATTTTTAGATAGTGTCCTAGTTCTGAAAGTTTTCAAGAAATATCCAAACTTCACAAAGGATCTTTTGTAGTGTTTATTTACAGAAGGCGGTGTTTAAAATTTCTGTTGTATTTTTTCAGTTTGTGATGCACTGTTCGGAACCTATGGTGTAGTAATGAATATTACTGGAGTTTTATCCTAACACCATTGGAGATGATCACTTCATGATCGAAACACGTGTCGAGGTGTTAAAATAACGGTTTGGTATTGGGATAAAACTCCAGTATAATTCATATTTTTCAATGTTTAAAAAAATATAACTCGATACAGAAAAAACTTTATGAGATTAACATTTTTATACGGTTCTGAGAAACCTTTTATGAAAATGATTTGAACAATATTACAGTGGTCGACTTGCTGGTCCCGATGTGAGTTNACCCAAACTTCCTCCTACCTTTATAGAAAGATTGTGTTCCGCACTGACGTTCACAATCTTAATATTAGATCGAAAGGTACTATAACACCACCAATCCACAAATCATCATTGTTTGAGAGAAGTGTTGCCTATAATATATCGACCAAATGATTTTGAAAATATGGAACCCTCCTCCTTTCGAAAACATATGTTTGAATTTATGAAATCCTCTAATATCTAGAAAGCAGTTATTTGAATCAGCACATAAACTACAGTTTTACTCAATTTTGATTAGTAGTCTGCGATCTTTTGTTCTGCTTGTCCAAAGGTTGAAGACCATCTTTGTGCACTCCAGGTGCTCAAGATGAACTCCGCCTTTTCAGTTTGCATAGGAAATGTAGCGTATTTGATAAATCTTATCCTTTTTTGTAATCCTGTATTCTACTGAATAAAGAATATTATTATAAATCATTGGAAACTTCTTGACCAAAGAAAATGTTGGGTACTTCTCTGGAACTGTCGCTATTTCTTTGTTACTATATCGTCCCTGACGGTATGAAGATGGTTCAATATCCACCATAGTTACCAGGAAAATGATCCGAATATTCAAGTTTAAATATATCAGCAGAGTTAAGTAAGCATTGTAATAAATAGACCGAAGGACGCACTATTTCTGACTGTGTAACGTGTCGGTTCAAGGTCCAAACGGGTATTCTCTAATACCGAAACCATTAAACTTACTGTTGAGTATTGGGAAATATATTGAAATATATTCACAAAAAATACATGATAATTCGATTAGGTATATAAATATTGAAACATTATAGATTTCCCTGTTTTCAATGTTTTCATATTTGTTCTCTTCATTTTGATATGTGTGATGAAATGTGTGATGATATTTCTCAGTTTTTCACTTCTCAACTCACTTTCATTATTTCATAAGTCTCCAGCATATTTTTTGTAGATTTCCGGCTAAATCCATCTCATCGTTATGCTAATTTTTTTTTAATTTTCACCGTTCCACTATTAATATTTTTACTCGATTGACTCGTGTATCTTTCAATGTTATAATAATAATAATAATAATAATAATAATAATTCTG
>NW_019289704.1:91995-155032 GCF_000500325.1 Leptinotarsa decemlineata
CAATACTCAGTATATTTGTTGTATGATTTGAACTTCTATTATTTTGAAAAAGATAACGTTCAGAAAAATTAATTAGGAGGAAATGTCACAATAAACAATGAAATACTGAACCAATTTGTATTAGTCTTTTAAAAGTTTTATCCGTTTCAATGACAAGTATTTTTGTAGCTTCATATCTCAATAAATATTTACTCTGTCGTGATGTATACTTTCAATATTTATGGTTATTTTGAAATTTCCACATCGAATGAACAAAATTGCTTCAAGTTATAAAAGGTCATCATCCTTTTCAAATTTATTCTACTATTCATAGTTCTAGTAGGGAGACAGTTGGATCATTATTATCATCATTTTGAATCAGTAGATACTCGTTCCTTTCGACTAATTGAAAAAAAAATCACAGAGTAAACAGAAACACCAGAATATACATCTTCGATTTCAATCCATATAAAATGTTCTGGAAAATGAAAAATAAAACTTACTATGTTTTTTTACCACTTGTATTTGGAACTAACGTTACTGCAGTTTCGTCTTATGATAATTTTATGAGAAATTTTATATTGTGTATTGTATTAGTTTGAAAATGCCCTTGTAAGACAAAACTGCAGTAGCGTTAATTACAAATACAAGTGGTAAAAAACAGGAAGTTCGATTCTCATTTTCCATAATGATCTCCAACCACGTAATAATGGCAATATTCATCAATTTATTGAAAATGTTCTTTTTCGCTGCCTACGATTTTTTTGCGTTAAGGCATAAAAAAAAAAAAATAGAATGAAAATAGCAATATAGTTCATATTCAAATGCTTTTCAATCAATTCAAAATTTTCACTAATTTTTGCTGCGAATATCACAAACATAAATGTGAAATAAATTGATAGATGAAGCCGTTACTACTTGGTAGGAAATCATAATGAAGAAAAGAGAATTGAAACTTTCTATGTTTTTTACCAGTAAGGACATTTTCAAACTTATACATTAAACTTCAATGTATAAGTTTGAAAATATCCTTATAGCACGAAACTGCAGTAACGTGAGTTACAAATAAAAGTGGTAAAAGACATAGAAACTTTGAATTCTCTTTTCTTCACAAACGTTTGTCATAATTCTTAAGTAAGTAACTATCTATCTAACTGAAAACAACACAGAATGAAAATTCGACCTCAACTTTGAAAAGGGCTGACTATCCAAAAACGCAGTTGCAACTTTTCTTCATCACGTGAGTCGCATGATTGTCAGGCCACTTTTTCAATGGCAATACTTTCAATTTTGGGATAACTCCCATGATATTTATTTAAGTTTTACGGAGAAGAGGGTGATTCTTAATGTAATGTGTCATGATGTATACTGATCGATAAAAAAACTTTGTATTCTTCTCGACTTATAGTTATGAGTCGAGATCACATAGTTATGTGATGTCGTTGAGCTATGTTGCGGCCATTTTTCTCTACAAAACAGCCCGAAAAATTACCCGGCCATTTGGGAATGACGGTGCGAATGACAGCATTACTGGACGTTGGTTTGAGAAATTTCGTTCCGTCAAAAATGAGCCCGAAGTGATAGATCTATTTGGTTAAGAATTTTTGGGTACTGGTGGAGACTTTCCCATCCCAAACGGTGCGTGGGAAGGCAGAATTACTGGGAATCAGCTCCCAAGTGGTTCAAAACGTATTAGAAACATCGAAAGCTCGGAAAGTGAGTGCCACACAATTTGAACATTCGACAGAAATTGTCTGTTCTTTGCTTTTGCATAACCTTTTTGGAACGGATCGTTACGTGTGATGAAAAGTGAATCATCTAAGACAATAACCGACCGATGTGCCACCCAGGCACCTCCCAAAGGCAAAAAAACACCAAATGGGCACTCAAATGACGCTTATTTCGATTAAATTGAATGAGTATTCACTGAGATATCACAGATCAAAGAGGACTCACAAACACGGATTTATCTGATAGAGAGAGATATCGAACTCGTCTGAATAGATATTCAATTACCACCATTATTTATCATCAAAATGTTCAAGGCTAGAAGACAAGTCTTATTAGCCTTGAACAGACAACGTGTTACCTCAGTGCTAGTACTAGAGTGCCACCAAGATTTAGCCAAAGCCACGGTAGATAATAACATTATCCCGAGGTGGGTTAAAAGGCACGACAGGAGTAAAGGTAATCGCAATGCCGAGTCTTTAGCCAAGGAAGCGGCTGGACTAAGAATTTTAGGACCCAGTGACATTTACGGCCTGATGACTTCGACAAATGCGAAACTAGTCAAACGTCACACCCATGCTCAATCCCTAAAGAAATGGGATGGAATCAAAGGATGCAATCTTGCCAGGATCGCCCTGGGCGACCCTGGGAAGCTGGCGCCGAAGAAATATCTGGCGAAAACCAGGAAAAATCTACGCTCAACAGTAGAATTTCTGACTCGCCACTCTCAACTAAGGGAACACCTCCATAATATGGCACTAGTGTACACACCTCTATGCAGGATGTGTGAAAAAGAAGATGAAACTGTCAGGCATGTCCTATACGAGTGTCCGGAGTTATCGTCAATAAGAGAGTGTGTGTTCGGCGAGTCTTGGCCTACACCTGCCAGTGACCTGTTCACCTTCCTGGAAAGGACAGGGCGGACGGTGACCTAGGAGGACAACTTTTCGGAAGGATGTACAATAGGTCACGTGTGGCCTAGGTGCTGTGGGCCTACACACACCCTCCCTATCATTAAAATGAGTGTAATGAGCTATCCTTGAAGATAGATGTATTCCATTGTGGATTTTCATGTAGACCATAAAAGGAGAACAATATCTAGTGAACAGTTTTGTAAAATTTCGAAGCGCATTATTCGAAATTGCTAGTAAGTATGTAGACAACATTAAATAAAACGTTTCGTCTTTGACCAATGCGTAATAATGACCAGATTCAACGCCAGAACCACAGTGAACAATGACTGCATGACGATTATAATAGTGGTCTGCTATATTGAAGTGTTCATCTATTTTGAATCTTCATAAGTTTTTGGTGCTTCCGTCAGAAGTTGAATCATGTTTGAAGATCATCAGTGTTATTTGTTTGAAGGTAGTTGACAATATTTCTTGGTGCATTTCATCAGTTCGAACTTCCATTGTCTAATCTACGATATGAAAATGGATGTTTGTTGGTTGGTTGATTGGTTGTTGGTTGGTTGGTAAGTGATAAACTTCTGCATCGCTCAACCGATCGTGATGGAACTTGACATGTATGAGTAATTTTTCATAGAGAAGGTTTTTAGGCTATCAATATTTCTGTAACTCGCCACTAGATGGCGCTGTAGAACAATTTTTCCCAAGTTCGTTGATTTTGATTCTGTCAAAACATTGAAACAGCAGCGATACAGCAACATAGTACTAGTATGATATAAATTGATTTGAAATACCTGAAAGAATCTGTGAAAAATTGAAAAATATATTATCTGCGAATTAACAATTATATTGAGCAAAAAAAACTGAAATTACAATGAAATAAAATACAAGCAACAACTGAAAAATAAAAAAAAAGAACTATTAACAGGAGATGGAAATTAAAAAATCATTAACACAAAATGAAAATTAAAAATTAAAAGATTCCAAACCAAGTTATTTCTCCCAGATCTGCCTATTCATATGTCGAGTGCTTTCACCAACCCCTCTTCCCTAGCATGGCTAAATGTGTTGTTGGACAACATATACGCGGCTTCTTCGAATTTTTTTCTAATAAGTGTTCTTCCTTGTGGAAGATTTCAGTTTGAGCCCACTTGATGTTATGTTGATGAGTCCAAACATGTTCTGCTATTTCTGATTTGCTGGTTTCTCCTCGCCGTGTGTGTTTCTTATGCTCGGCAATGCGAACTTTCAATGGCCTCTTAGTTTCACCGATGTATGATTCTCCGCACTCGCAGGGTATCCGGTAAATGCATTTTTTGGAATCGCAGTCCGCGTTTGGTGGCCTGGTTTTTGTGAGGCTGCTAGGCTCAAAAACCAAAGAAGGCTCAGGGTGTGAAATGTACTCCAGATCACTAAGCCTAAGAATTAGATGGGGAATGGGAAGAAATACCAGCGTGGTCCAAACAGAACTGGCTGGTATCTCAATCGCAACAACAAAAGAATTAACCAAGAAAGGAATTTCTGACAAAAACATAACAATCTGCACTGACAGCAGACAGGCCCTATTAGCCTTGAACAGACAACGTATAACCTCAGGGCTAGTACTAGAGTGTCATCAAGATTTAGCCAAAGCCTCGGTAGATAACAACATTATCCTAAGGTGGGTTAAAGGACACGACAGGAGTAAAGGTAATCGCATTGCCGACTTTTTAGCCAAGAAAACGGCTGGACTAAGAATTTTAGGACCCAGTGGCACCTACGGCCTGATGACTTCGACAATTGCGGAACTAGTCGAGTGTTACACCCATGCTCAATCCTTAAAGAGATGGGACGAAACCAAAGGATGTAATCTTGCCAGGATCACCTTGGGTGACCCTAGGAAGCTGGTGCCGAAGAAACATTTGGCAATGACCAGGAAAAATATACGCCTATCCGTAGGATTTCTGACTGGTCACTATCAACCAAGGAAACACCTCCGTAATATGGGGCTGGTGGACACACCTCTATGCAGGATGTGTGAACAGGAAGATGAGAGACTGTCAGGCATGTCCTGTGCAAGGGCCCGGAGTTATCTTCAATAAGAGAGTGTGTGTTCGGCGAGTCTTGGCCTACACCTGCCGATATAAAGGAGATGTCTCCCAGTGACCTGTCCACCTTCCTGGAAAGAACAGGATGGACGATGACCTAAGGACAACTCCTCGGGAGGATGTACAATGGGTCACATGTGGCCTAAGTACTGTGGGCTTACACTCAGCCTCACTACTCTACAGATACAGACGTGTGTCCCTGATCTGATGCAGGTTCTGATGTTATACTTGGACTCAATCTTTCTTATCATTTCCGACAATCCTCTAATGTAGGGAAGTACAAATACTGGTTGTGGCGGCTTCTCTTCCTTGTGGAGCTCTTGCTGTCTTCTAGCTAAAGCCTGTTCCACCATCACTTCAGAGTAAGCATGTCGTTGAAGGTCATTCTTGATGATGCGTAGTTCCTTTTCGAGACCTTTCTCTGTATTACAGATTCTTTCAGGTATTTCAAATCAATTCATATCTTATTAGACAATGGAAGTCCTAACTAATGAAATGTATCAGTGTTATTATCAGATTGACTGGTGCCTCAGATATACTTGGTTTCTCATAATAGTCAGTTAGTTTGGCGCATGTTTGGCAATACAGTCGATCGTCACCCGTTAAAAATTCCATTTTCAGATGATTCAACAACAAGCTTTGCACGGATTGGTTATCAGTCCGTGTAAAGCTAGTTGAAATTCCATGAAAATAAATTAACCAGTGGCGAGGGATTAACTTCTTGGTGGTCTTTCAATAGGAAATTTGGTTACTTGCGTTCATCGATTTCCAGGGATTGAATGATTTTACTGTAAATTTAAATAAAACAAAGTGTGTGTGATTAACCATCGTTATTAGCATTATGTGTGGAATATAACATCGTTCAAATATCCGCCTCAGCTTCTCTGGGTGGAGGGCATCCGAAATGTCCAATTTTCCATGACTCTAGCGCATAAATCAGGCTGAATTTGACCGATGGCATGGGCTATCTTGGCTTTGAGGACCGCTGTGGTTTGTGGCTTAATCGCATACCCCTGCGACTTAACAAAACCCGACAAGAAAAAGTCTAACGGGGTCAAATCGAATGATCTCGGTGGACAGTTCAAATCACCTCCATGTAGATGACCATGCCTTCAAATCGCTCGTGCAGAATATTCAATGTAGCATGAGCTGTTAAAACCACATATCGTTGATGTCCAAACCATCCAATTCAGGTCAGAAGAAGTTGGTAATCATCCACCTATAGGGCTCGTCATTACGAAAAATTCGCTAAGTTTTGGTCTGCGAAAAGTTGAGTTTTTGTGAGGACCGCGAAATCGACTGCCTCAAATTCTCCTGCACATTCTCACAGACAGCGGCGATGTTTTCGGCAGATCTTGCGTTTCGTCGACATTCGGGTGTTGATCAATCGTTTACTGAACCAGTGGACTCAAATTTATCCACCACATTACCAATAGTCTTTTCGGTAGGTTGATTATGTCGACCGTAAAATGGACTGAGCGCGCGGTACATTGCCCTAACAGAACACTCATTTTGATGAAAATATTTCATAATTTGTACGTGTTGTTGAATGCTCTACCCGTCAATGGTGATTTGGCAAAACAAACTGAATAAATAACAACTAATTTGACAGATGTAGCTTCAACATTATAGCCGTTATTAATTGTCAAAGTTCGGAAGACGTAGATCACGTGATTGTTTTCCAGCATATATCATCGATAGGTCTAATTAGCTTTCTTCAATTTGAAACTTTTTTTGTATGAATACTAATGTGATACTATTGAGTCTGTTGAACATGCTGTGGTAAGCTGCTAGTTTGTGTTGATTCTATTGACCCTTATCAACACCGCTCAATACAGCATGATACACAAACTCATTAGTATTCCTGTGTCTACAGAGAATTTCGATGGAGAAATAAATTTAATGAATCAGATGGCAGTAAATAACAACTTCAATTCAGACATGATTCACATCATCTTCGAGAAAAACTACTCAAACGAGCCTTTAAACAAGTATACCCTCGGATCAAAGATAATCTTAACACTTTCAAAACTCTGACCTATACAGAAAAGATGAGTAGATAACTAATAGAACATCGACATTGCATACAAGACTGATAACACCCTAGGTAGACATATAAAAAAAACGAATCCAATATCGACAAAGATAACAAATCGGGTGTCTACAAGCTGATCATATCATATCAGTTTCAAATAAGTTCCGATGATGCCAAACTCGTAGATGAAACGTGTCGAGATAAGCTGTTGAAAAAAATTCAAATTCATTCTATTATCAAAGAATTGATCCACGGTAATCTTGATCATATGTGTAGTTTACGTTTCATTTATTTAATTAATACATTTCTGGTTTTTCTACGTTATCGTTGAGTAAACTATTGACATACTTCAATTGCATTAATTATGCCACTATCTATTTCCGAAACGTCAACATATACTCCATTCCTTTCTTTCTCGATTCATTCCTATCACAATATTGCGTTATTTAATGAAATGAAATATAATTTTGCTGGCAAACTACTAATCTTCTGAACAACTGTTCGAGATTCAATCGGATAAAAAGGATATAGAAATATCAACATGCATCATGTATCTATTCTGGAACCGATAATTCAGTTGCCAACAACTTTGAGTGTTTTGAAAAGCACAGAGTTTGACATTTGCTGCAAAATATTAATCATTCAGTTACCAACGTATTCTAGCCAAGATGCAGTAAAGTTTACTCCAGACGAACCCGAATTTCTATTTTCTCCTATCAAAGAATCAGTACATACCTTCGTGACTAAACTCAGTTTGAACCTGTCACAAACAATTCACAACCAGTCATATATCTTTTCCTGGCTAATCGAAAATTTTACGTATTCTATCCAAATCATTTGCTTCGACAGAACGGTTTCTTCATGCCACGTTGTTCAGAGCTCTTGCACCCGCCAATCTCCAGATTTAACGAATTCGAATCTATACCGATACATCAAAGTCAGAGTGGATTTCGCAAAAACATATCCACACTTGACAACCTAGTGGATGTAGAATCCTACATCCATGAAGGTTTTGCAAACGGGCAAGACTGTATAGCTGTCTTCTTCGATATATCGAAAGCATATGACACAGCCTGGCGCTATGATATTATCAGAACTCTACATAAATGGGATATTAAAGGAAATATGTTGATATTCATTGAAAATTTCCCCAAAAATCGATATTTCAGAGTACGCGTTAACGGTGTCAATTCATCTATGAAAGCCCAGCCGAACGGATTACCACAAGGATCTGTTCTCAGCGTAACACTTTTTCTTGTAGCGATCAACCAAATACTAAACAACTGCAAACAACCAGTAAAAGTAAAACTCTACGCAGGCGACCTTGTTATGTTTATGAAAGGTAAGAACACCCACTCGATGCAATACAACCTACAGAGAGCGCTAAACTCCATTAAAGATTGGTCGGACTCAGTGGGACTACAATTTTCTCCACAAAAAAATGCCCCCTAACAGTGAAACATATTTTAATCGAGTGCGAAGCTTACAATCGACATCGAAAACTACATGGATTTCCTTCAACTCTTGCCGAACTTCTGAAGGAAGGTTGCAATCCCTTCCAACTTATAGATTACCTAACTGATATTGGTTTAGTCAAAGAAATTTAGATTATATTAGATTAACTGTATCTATTATTCACATTTTTATATTTACTATGGCATGTAATATGCCGTCTCTAATAACCTGAATGGTTGAAGGGACAATAAACAACTTAAATAAAAAAAAGTCAGAAAAGGATTCCCTGCGGTATTCGTTTCACCACTCAACACTTGCAAACTCAAAACAGAAAATTCATTGATATATACAATGAAGATATTTTTGAAATGCTACGTGAGTCAACTGCATTGTTGGAAATGGGGTAACACGATCGCTAATAGTAAAGGATTCATTGGGAGCTATTTGGGACATTCAGCAAATGGACAACGTCAATGAAAAATGTTAATCAACTTCACATATCCATTAAAAAGTGTATTCATAATAAAAACCAAGAATCCAAACAGTTCATGTGAGCTATGTTACAGGTATCCCAGATGGGCTGTTCAAATTTCACAGCCGTCGGACTCTGAGATGGTGGGATAGAACATTTTAAGTGAGGCAACTCTTGTTAGTTTGTGTTAAAGTCAAGGCTCTTGATATTCATACTTTGCACCAGAAAAATCAACCGTTGAGAAGTGGCTTGCTGAGTTTAAATGAGGTGAAATGAGTACCTTGCACGATGCACGTAGTGGACGCCCCAAAGAGGCTATTACCGACGCAAACATCAAAAAAGTCCACAAGGTGAAGTTGATCAAGATAGCTGAGGCTCTAAAGCTAGCGTGAATATTTGTCATTACTTTACAGAATAGAAATATGCAAAAAAGATGCAAAGAAGAAAAGTGTCGGTTTTGTTTTGTACTTTTATTAATGGCTGATCATTAGAAGGTTAGATGTAAGAGTAACCATTGGCTAAATTTTGCCTTCTATTAATCAAATAAGGGAGTTATATATCATTATATTGTGATTTATATATTTAATTCCTCTTCAATAAAGACGATCATTATCGTTAGTATTATTATTATTCTCATCATTATGTCATTTTCGATTCTGAAGACGAAGGTAGATTTTAGCCTCCGGAACGATAAGATACGTACCTTATAATTTATTACTTTTTTTTTTTTGATAGGTAAAATTATTGAAAAGATGCGACATACTAAGGGCGAATAGAACATTTTTCTTTGAGAAAAAAACTTTGAATTTACGCAGTCGCTAATCTAAGTGAACCGAAAAGTACAACGTTTTCAGATTATGGAAGGTAAAAATACACAAAGCGATAAAAATCTGATAAAAAACTAAACAATCGTTTTCCTGCGTTATGCAGAAATATCTATTACATAAGCAAGCTCCTGGAAAATATGTGGTAATTCGATATCAAATTGTTTCTAAATGGAATAAAGATTTTTTTCAATCCTTATAATGATTATTCACAATTAAAATCTCTCTGCCTTTCTGCTTCTCTTCGGGTCTCTCTAAACTAACTCTCTAGCCAACATACAATCAATTCCGACAAACAATATCAGATTTTATAAAGTAAAAGTTCACCAACCTGTAACTCAGTGACTGATCCAAAACATTTTATCAACTGTTACGTCGTCTCCCAACTCAAAGTACGACAAAGTATGACAAATTGAAATAGCTGAGAATTTCTAGGGATGGTCATGTGACGGCAGAATATTATATTCTCCAAAAGCTAGATCACCTGCTAACGAATGTATTTGAAAAACATTGAATTACTGTATTTCCTCCCTACACATTGTCTGTGGTCTCACACACCGTTCTCATAAAAACTGACATATATTCAGACTTAAAAAACAGTTGTATATTGCATCTAAATTTAACACGGAGGTAGATAAAACAATTCGGTAGCCAGCGCCTGATTCTCTTAGCCTGAGAGGAGAAATGAGGTACAGAATCGTGTTGATCGATTTTTGAAAAGTTGATGAACAGTGTAATCTAACATAAAGTCAGTTTGTCTATAATTAAATTTGAGTGATAATACTGCATATCTGCATGACAGGTTTTTTGAAGTAACCTAGTCACAACTTAATTGACAAACTAAATAAATTGAAATTATTGCTTATTTTAAACATTTCAGAAATATGTGTGGTTCTTTGTCTCTTTGACAGTCAGTCACCTATCAACAATTTCTTGTATAATAATAAAATGATTGAAGTCATCTCGTTTCATGGGCTCGGGAATGTCATTATAAATTGCACAGTCCACTATCAACACCTGAGCTGAAAAGCCTCAGTCCTAAGTTTTTATTTTGTTCAAACTTGGCTTTATTCATCAACGTAATATCCATCAAGAGCCACACAGTCATTCCAGCGCCGCTGTAACATTTTAACCCCACTTTTGTAGAACGACTTATCTTTTTTGCCTCAAAATAGGCCCCATTTTCAGCAATAATCTCTTCGTTCGAGCGAAATGTCTTACCGGTGAGCATTTTTTTGGGGTCTGCCAACAGCCAGTAGTCGCGGGGAGCCAAATCTGGCGAATATGGTATATGCAGGAGCAATTTCATGTAATTTTGCCATCGTTTTCATTGATTTGTAACACTGCAATGGTTTGAGGAAAAAGATTTTTTTTTCAAATGGGGTCGTTTTTCCGCAATTTATGCATTTTAATATTCCAATAACGCTATATAATAAGTCTAAGGATTAGGTGGATAATGGTAAACAATTCCAGTGTGGTTCAAACAGAACTTGCTGGTATCGCAATCGCCACAAAAGAAATAACCAGGAAAGAAATTTCTGGCAAAAACGAAGAAATATGTACTGATAGCAAACAAGCCCTGTTAGCCTTGAACAAACAACGTGTTACCTCAGAGCTAGTGCTGAAGTGCCACCAAGAGGCAAAAGCCTCGGTAGATAATAACATTATCCTGAGGTGGATTGGAGGGTACGACAGGAGTAAAAGTAATCGCATTGCCGACTCTTTAGCCAAGGAAGCGGCTGGACTAAGAATGTTAGGACCAAGTGACAACCACGGCCTGATGACTTCGACAATTGCGGAACTAGCCAAACGTCACACCCATGCCCAATCCTTAAAGAGATGGGATGGAATCGAAGGAGGCAATCTTGCCAGAATCACCTTGGGCGACCTTGGAAAGCAGTCGCCAAAGAAATATCTGGCGATGACCAGGAAAAATCTATGTTTAACAGTAGGACGTCTGACTGGCCACTGTCAACTAAGGAAACACATCCACAATATAAGGCTAGTGGACACAACTCTATGCAGGATGTGTGAACAGAAACATTAAACTGTCAGGCATGTCCTATGCGAGGGATATACAGGGAGGGATATACAGGGTGTTCCTTAAATACATGCTAATATTTGAGGAGGTAATTCTCAGACCCATTTTAAGAAAAAACTTCCTATGGACGTATGTCCATAGGACGTTTTTTCCTTAAAATGGGTCTAAGAATTACCTCCTTAAGTATCAGCATGTGTTTAAGGAACACCCTGTAGATTCATAGGTCTCCTTATTTTTATAATTGACACGGTTTCCAACATAAATATTCAAATAACTGTAAGGATTCTATGTTCTCGAAAAAAGGGTTTATATGAATCCCTCCATTTCGCTTTACATAAATACCTAATAGCCCTTTACTGCAAGACAAAAACCGTCACCAGTCACCAGTCATGGCCAATTTAGGCAAATCTGGATCACCATTGTCGTCATTTAACAATTCCTGAGCGATGCTCATGCGACGGTTTTTTGGTCTAAATTCAGCAATTTTGTAACGAACTTCGCTGCAACACGTTTCATGACTAGAATTTAAGGAAAAATTGCATGGCATGAGCCAACCGATATGCTGACATCCTCAACAATTTTTCTAATAGTGATTCGAAGACTTTCTGTAACAATTTTCTTAACTTTCTCAACATTTTCATTGATTAGTCATGTGCTGGGGCATTCAGGCCTAGTCATTCACTCTTTCAAGTTACTGTAAACAACACAAATAGAGCACGTATATCAAAACGTTCTGAATACGTATAAGCTCAAAAATATCCAACTTTACGATAGAGCTGCCAGATTGTTGCCAAATCCCGAAACATAAAAGGCAACCTATCGTATACAACTTGTAAACATTTTTATAACTGAGAGTACAAACCCCGGATGCTACTCTTAATATTTCAAGTGTTTTTGAGCACTGTATTCCATTTTTTATCCAAAAATTGATGCAATTTCTTGTATCTCTCTTTTTTTAGCAGACAATCGTCGAACTCACAAAACAATTTTATGCTTCTCACCAACAAACTAAACATGCTAGACAAGTGAAACTGTGAACATAGGTTCGAGACGAGGGTACCAACAGAAAAAATAAGAAAATCGCGAATCGAATTCACCTTACTTTCGAACAGCCATGCTTATTTAGGTGTTCCGAAATTTCAGTTTTACCCGATCCCTTGTAACTCGGTTAATTTTCCAGTTTGAAATGACCCACTCTTGCCTCATCTTCAGTGCAGCTATTGGTGTATCATAAGACTACAGCAAACTGAATGAACAGGTAATAGGTATTGAAATTTCTAAGAAAACTCATCTAATCAATTATTCACCTTCGCGTGGATCATGATTATATCATCAATAACGTATCCATAAAGTATATCTAAAAGGACATCCTGCATAAATAATGATTATTATATCCTGTGACAATAACCTTCTTGCTAACAAACCACAAAAGCACGCCTATTATTTTTCCTTAGAAAGTAAGTATGGAGAGTTGATACTACTTTCAAACGCAGCTGAAAGTGTAATTGGAAAAGTGAATGACCAAGTATTATTAAGATGCGTCAGCACCAAACACGTATTTTAAAAGTTTTTTTGCATTACCTGATGCACCTGCAGAATAAAAATCAACATTTTTTTGTTTGGTTTCATTATGATCGACTGTTTACCGAGATATTTCAACGATAGCTACTCAGGGTACTGATATTGACGTTATGAACATCCGTTCGAAAAAAAATGTTTCTATGAAAATAGGCAGGCTTTCTGGTAAGAATAATTTTATGGAAAAGGTTGACGGCATGCAAGATTCTTCAGTTATTCATATTTAACCAGTAGGCATCTTTGAGCTTATGAGAGATTCTCTGAGAACGTCTTATTCCATAAATAAGTCTCACGAGTTTTGTACTTTTTGAATTTTACGTTTAACTGCTTACTCAAATGTGGTCCATAGACAGTATTAGTATAGTTAAAATGTGATAAAACCCGTGCTTCACATAATACTAATTTCAATTTCAGTGGAAGATATTGCCTAATTCCATATATCAATTTTAAAGAAGAATATGCACGTCGTCGTATCAAGTTATTCAAGTATTTTTCGAATCTGAGAGTGTGGTCAAGGATGACTCCAAGATATTTCGCTTTTTCCACCAACTCGATATTCACGCCATTGATTGATATTTTTAGGTACTCTAAAATACAGTGAACAGTGTTCAGTGAACAGTGTTCACAGTGAACAGTGTTCTGTTGCAGCCCTATAAAAAGTATCCAAGTCTCTATTAAGTATCATGCAAGAATCATTTACATCTAGAGGAGTGAAGTGATCTTGGCAACGTTTATGTTTGCTCTTTACTAAACAGGTTCATAGACTTCTTGAGCGACTGTCCCAAATGGAAACATTGCAAACCCTTCTTTTTCATGATCATATACTATGCAGAAAAGAAGATCTACACTCCTGAGTACTTAACAGGTTCCAACCCAAACCTTTCTGTTATGTAGACACTCCCACTTCCTCCACCTACTCACCGATTCAAATGAGTAGAGTAGAATCTGAGTGAAGGATATTTATAGCATATACTTTGTTCTTCCTCGACAGTTCTTATAATAAGATTTGTCGAAGTTTGTGGTGCTTCCTACGGAAAGATCCTCAACTGCCTTTATTACTGGAGACTTGCGCTGTTCAACTTCAATGTCTGTTCGATATACAGATAGTGTTGCTTTCATCCAAGAACTTTCCAACTTTCTGTATTCCTCCCATCTTTCTCTCTTGTTTATTCCAAGTTTCATGCCAATGTTATGAGTATATAATCTTACTCCTCGTTGAAGATCCCATGGCATGAATTTTGTGATATCCCATCTGAAATAGATGAGTAACTCCTGTCTCCTAGATCTGCTAGGGAGTCAGAAGCAATGAGATTCAGAAAAACTGAGAGTAGATGATATGGCTGAAAAAACACAACCTTCTGAAAATAGCCTGCCCCGTTCGGACTCTAGCTTGACCAAATTTCAGAAAGGATCGAACCCTTCATTTAAGGCATCGCTTTTCAGTATCTCTGAGAGCTCTCTCATCACCATCACTCCAGAGGTATCATTTTATAAGGAATTTTTCTGTTTAGAGAACTTTTTGACTCCAGGAATTTTCCAAAAGATCGTCAACGGGCAACGAACGTCCAGACCAAGCAGCGAATCAAACTTGTTGCTCCGACTTGCCAAAGGAGCAACTTCATCTCCACCAAGACTTGAATCAGCAGCTCGATAAACGATGATACAAACATGGCAAAGACATTGGAACACATGTGCCACCAAACTATATACAATCCAACCCACAGTTTCTGCGCTGGACCTGCCATCATTGACAAGAAAGGACAAAAGTGTTATGAGAAGATTCAGAATAGGCAACTCCCGACTCACCCGACTCACTCAACTGATGTCTTCACAAAATCTCCCTACTTGTGAATCCTGTGATAATGCAAGACTCACAATTGACCAACATACTTTCAAATTGCATACTCTACAGCCCAACTTGCCGCAAACACAAACTCAGTGGAAGTTTCTAAGTCATTCTCGGCCTACCTAACCAGCCCAGTGTCGCGATACAGTTACTCAAGGACTGTCGACTGTTTCATTTAATCTGATTTTTATGTTTTTTATTATTATGTAACCAAATGTTTCACAGATCCCGTTATAGATCATTAGATGCCGAGACACGTTAATATTACTATAAAAAAAAGATCGTCATTCAATGAATAATTTCTGATTCAATTTCATAACGGTGTTGAAATAACACCTCGATACAAAGTATCGAGGTGATGATGATCACTTGGTTTAAACAGTTTAATCTTCCTCTTGAAGATCACTTAGTAATCGAAGCATGTGTCGAGGTGTTGAAATAACGGTTTGGTGTTGAGATAAAACTCCACTAATATTCATTACTTCACCAAAGGTTCCAAACAGTATGAAAGTAGCTGTTTCAGGAAGGCTTTTTCTTTAAGTTCGTGTCTGAAAGTTACTTCTTTGCATGACCTATACATCTAGGTATAAAATTACTTCTTTTGGAATTGATTGATTCCTTCCTTTCTTTGGAAGATTCCCACATTTTTTGTATCAAGATGAAATAGTAGAAGGCCAAAAACTTTCTTTCCCAATCGTCACTCAAAAACAACTATCCTTCATAAAGACTTTTTCTCTTCTCGAATTGTTTTTCAACAATTTTAAGATTGTTAGAACAAATTTTCTCAGGGTTAGGAAGATATTGGTGAATCATATTTTCGAAACATGAAATTATTTACCCAACGATGTTGTGAATTCTGATTCAGTGAATAGTTTCAAAAACAAAGTAGACATTTGCTTATTTGCCTAATAGTTTCTATGCATATATTGATTATTTTTCTTTTCTTTTTAAATGCATTTTATTAACTTTTGTTGATCCTTTTAGATTTTAGGCTTATATAGGACTCTGTCCTCAGTCTTTATTTATATGTAATAATAATAATTTGAAAAAACACCCACTCCCACTTCCATGAACCTTCAACTCATTGGGTCTAAAGCAGTTTTTTTTTTGACAATCAGTGAAATATCTTTGAAAGGACATGTTCTGGAATAGAATGTTTTCTCATCAACTGTTTATTGATTAAAAAGAATAATGGCATATCTTTCAAAAGTTCTCAAGTATCATTATGTTAAAAAAATTATTAAATTCAGCTACGTATGTTGGGCATGGCAAAAAAAAATTCGTTACAAATGAGCCTGTCACAACTGTTTATAATGAATGCATTAAAAGGTGAGTTATGTTCTGAATGAATGTAAACAATATATAATATGGTAAACAGATTCAACATCACCATTGAGGTAAATAATTATTGAAAGATAAATTGATGGATGTAGCCGTTACTACGTGGTAGATCATCATGTTTTCATGCCACTATGTTTTTATACCACTTGTATTTGTGACTAACGTTATTGCGATTTCCTCATAGAATGATATTTATATTCGTTTGAAAATAGGAAGTTTTATTTCTAATTTTTCATGATTATTGAAAGGTTGATGATGAAAACTTTTTGCATAGGGATGTCTTCGCATTTAGGAATATTTATCACATTTTTTTCTGATTCATTTGGCCGTTACTTGATGAAGATCCATAGTAATTTCAAAAACTACACCTCACGATTTGATCTTCACAAACTTTATTTGAAAAATATATCATATGTTTCGCTAGCACAGTAGCTTTATCAAGTGATTTGAATACTTCAAGTTGTTTCTCACACTAATATTTATAAACTCCAGGTAACCATAATTGAGACTACCTTCAAAAAATTACCTAAACCTCTACCTAAGGTATCTATTCAATTATGATCACCTGAAGTATATTAGGTACCTCACATCTATGTCAATAATAATTCTTTCTCAGTTTTTAAAGAAACAAGTTCAATAATGACGATCTATTCAAATCCAGTTGGACATTCATTAGAATGTTTGAATTTTCAAGTTTATTAATGTCCATTGCTTCCAAATGTTTCAGTTTCAAACCTTCATTTTCTATGTGTAAAATTCGAACTCTCCAATAAAGATATGATTTTCTTCTAGAAGATGATTTGAATATGTTTGTTTGTTTTCTTATTTACGTAGCTCGTACGATGTTCCTAGATTCGATTCCTAAATGTTCTGCCCGTTTGACCAATATATACCTTAGGGCACGTTCCACACTTTAATTTATATACTCCTAATTTCTCGAATTTGGATGTCTTGTCTTTATCATTTTTAACTAACTTTCCCAACGTGTTACTTGTTTTATATGTAATTTTGATATCTCTTTTCCTCAAAAATGAACCCACTTTTTCCGTGGGTTGTCCAAAATACGTTAAAGCTCTATAATTTTGATTATCTACCTTATCAATAGAAAAAACGTCTTGAATCGCTTTTGCGTAGATTTTTTTGGCAAGTATTTTGTTTATTAATTCGGCTTTAAACCCATTGTTAACCCCAATTTGCTTGATGATATTAAGTTTTTTACTGAAATTACCTATAGATAGATATCTCATGGTGTGATTACTTTTAAACTAAAATCAAGAAAGAGATATATGAGTTCTTTGGAATATTTATGAAAAAGAATAGTGATGATGACCTAGCTGCATGTCTTCAAATGTCTGTGTCAATTCCTTCGAAAAAAAAGCTTGTTGATATGAAAATAGAATAAATTTTCAAAAATAGACTGGATAATATTCCTAGATTTTCCTGAATACCTACTATTTGAGTTCCTCCTCATTCCAAATAGACATTTATCAGAGGTGAAAATGTATGTGAAAACAAGGTTTTGATTTGTGATCGAAAATTTTTGTCATTCAAAGGAGAGATTCAATTTTAGATTTGATTATCATATTCATCACGCATTTTTTTTTGATTGCCTATTTCAATATTCATTTTTCACGTGGAAAATAATACGTAGGAGTCCTCTCGCCACAATGAAGACCCAAACGCTACCTCTTTCTTAATATAAAAAGCCGGCATTTCAATTCGAAGAAAAAATTCAGTTTGATGTTCAAGTACAATTCCTCATTCCAAAACACTGAGTGGACTATCCATGTTTTCATGGAGAAAATATACAGGGTCTTTCACGACGAGCGTTCGTAAGGAATATATGGAGAACGATTCAAAATAAAAACTTGATTTTTTCTGGTAGTGGGTTTTACAAAATGGCCTTCTCAACTGGAATATTTTTAACTTCCGGTCTCTTTCCATTATACTGGAAATTGGGGGCAACTTCCGTATTTCAAATGGAACACCCTGTATTTTATTACATTTTTATATTTCTCAGCACATTTTGGGCCCACTTTATATAACTATGTCTATACCCAAATTCATTAGTTTTTGAGATATTAATTTTTTTCTGAAAAATTTGACAGTTACAGCACCACTCCAAAAAATGATAACTCAGAGACAGTAACAGTTGAAAATGTTAAATTTCACAGAATCAAACCTTAAACATCTAGTCATGAACAGGTCCATCGAATTATCGAAAATAATTTACAGGGCGGTCGAAATTTCCACCTAAAACATAACATCGGAAAAACTGATGAAACACGATTTCTTCAAATGGAAACCATTTACAAATAAAAAAAGCAAAATAATTCAACTTATTTTCAAATTTTACATATTAAATTAGGTACCCCATATTGCGAACATAGTGTACCCCATATTAGGATATCATATGCCTCTAATATGGGGTATTGCACTTTTTTAAATTCTGCATATTTTCATCTGCTTTTTTTAAAAACATGTATGTTTCTTCTTATTAAATGCTTGATAGTATACCCAAAGAAACATGAAATATGGAAATGATGCTTTTCACTTATCAGAGTTTGCAGGTCATGACTCACTTGATTGAATGCAGTATTGAGTGAATTTTCATCAAATTCCAAATACAACTATGTATCGTTAGCGAAACGGTGCATGGAAGTATGAAGGTGGCCCTATGATAACTGAAAAGTATATACAACAAATAGAAGTGGACCTCAAATCGATCCTTGAGGTACCCCATTATTAATTTTGAGGTAGTCGATTTTTTGTTATTGAGAACGGTTTAGCAGTTGATTTTCAAGCAGAATTACCGCGCTAGAGGTGAAACCCAGGTACTTTAGTATTGCCAGAAGTAGGAAGTGATTAATGCGATCAAATGCTTTAGAGTATTCAGGAAACCCTATCTATACTGTTTGCTCAGCTGAGCTCACAACCTAAGGGGGTATAACATGTAATCTACTGAACCAGAGAATGACGTTTTTTTTGTTAAGTTCGCTATTTATGTTAAGCTATTTTCGGAACTGCACTAGAATTTTCTATATCTATTCATTCTCAATCCATAAATTGTGTTTATTACTATTTACGTTTTATTTATCAAAACGTCAATTGAAAACAAAACCTTGTCGACGTATTCAATAATATTTGTTTTCAGTTTTTTCAGGTCAACACTCATGGAAATATTGGCGGTTTTTCAACATTACAATCATTGAGTTACCAAGATGATGGTCTGTAGAAATCAGAGCGGAATTAATGAGACTCGATCTTGTAGTAATGAAATTAATTACAGGCAGTAAACTGCAGTTCACGTTTATAATAAATAGATTATAAAAATGTTGCGAAGATAATGAGGTTTTTATGGTTAAATCGGTAAATAATATTACTTTACTTACTTTGATTAAAGAAAAAGTCACAAGGCAAATGTTCAAAAAATCAAATCCGAAGCAAAGATTATCAAATCAATAAATTTCTCCAATTTTATGAAAATATTTCAATTTTGGATTTATTATTTCAGCCATATTCTGAATTTTCATATCACGAATACCATCAATTGGGGAACAGTCATTTGATTATTCAAAAAATCAAATTACGAAATGATGTAGGTATCATATTTTCAAGCCATCGTTGCCCCGCATTTTTTGTCGTGTTTTCAATAGATTTCACACTCGACATAATATCAACTACTATTTTTATCCAACTGATGTTCTAAGTAGAACGAAACGTAAAAAGCAAGCTGTGAAGAGTTATTTTGGTAACCATTACACAAATTAAACTTGAATCTTAAATCTTTCAACAGATCATTCTTCAAACAATCAGCAGAATGTATGAAAATCAATTGAAAATTATGATTATTCAAACTCTATAAGGTATAAAACGAAAAGTTCCGTTCAATTCGGAAACACAATTTTTAACTAAATTTTTGGATTACTTATTTATAGCGGATGTACGATCAATAAACGCAATATAGACCCAGAAAAATATTCAAGTCTGAGGTAGTTTCGATTATTGTCATTAGATACATGTTCACGTGGGTTTTGGTGTCTAAACTAGAAACTTTTTAGCAAAATTTCGTAATGCATTTTTAGGAAACTTCTACATTTTTCGGATTTTCGACTAGATTTTTCCCAAAACATTATTTTTGTGAATAACTTTCCTATTAAAAAAGATACGATTTTATCACAGAGGTTATATTCTACGATGAACCTATCGAACTGACATGCTAGTTGAGAAGAGTTGATTTATCACTGTAGGCTGTTACTTAGCAATATTATTATAGATTTCTAAAAATATCACTTCTGTAAGCGTACCTTATTCAAATCGTATGTGTGAAGATATGTTTAAGAATATGTTACAGTACTGAAGACGTCATAACAGTCATAACAGAAAATAATCTATACCGTATTCAATTCCAAACTAGCTTCAATGATATATAGGAATTTTTAAATGGTGTACTACTCTGTTCAAAAAATAGGGTATATATTCAATCTTCTCCAAAAATATTTACTATTTTGTTCCCCCTCAGAGTATGTCCTTGAGCTCCCCCAGCGATACAGTTTTCATCTCGTCAATTATCGCGAAACGCCTTCCTTTCATGGGTCGCTTCAATCTCGGGGACAGTCGCAAGGCGTCAAATCTAGTAAATACGGTGGCTGAAGCATGATTACGGTGTTGTTTTCGGCCAAAAAATCACGAACAAGCAAAAGCCATGAATTGGTTTTCCACAATACCGAACGTTTTCCATGGGTAATTATGAAAAACTTCGAAATTTCAGGTAGTTGATTTCCGAGTAGAAAACGCTAAAATACAATGAAAACACAAATAATCACACCAAATTCTCGTCAAACATATATTTACAAAATAATAGAGGCCAACAAAATTGCTAGAAAAATCAAAATTTTTCTTCGCTATATTCGGATGAGGTGGAATCATCATCGGGTTGAATAACGATCGGAACTGTCGATTGACACAGATTCCTCACACATAATGTTATCATTTGTTTCAAAAGGTCTCCAGAAAGCCACATCTATTGTTGACAAATTAATTTGTATATTTAGGTATATAAACAGCTAACCCTTGTCTTTAGATTCAGTATCAATTTGCTTCTCCTGAAGATGCTAACCTTGTTAGCGAATCGCGCGTCGAGTGCAAAAATATCAGTTTGGTGTTAGGGTAATTGATCTCTAGAAAAAGTATTCAAAAATCGGTTTGCAAAACCACTCAGTACCTCACCTAACTCTACAAACACACGGCACTGCTAAAGAAATATTGTGAAACGACAAAAAATTAGTATTCAGCCAGTCCAGCTAGCCGAGCCTTTACTCCTCAACTACATTTGATAGCACGTTTACTAATTATCTGGGCGACTAGGGGCCACAGGCAAGAAATGTTTATGACTGTACTCATTTTTTTATTACCGTCTCGATTGGGAATGGATAGAATATACCTCTATTTCCATTAGTACCTAAAGGGGTGGTATATAACGGCGAATGTAATGAATCATTGTTAGTTTGTTAGTTTGAAAATGTCCGTATATAATAGGACGAAACTGCAGTAACGTTAGTTACAAATAAAAGTGGTAAAAAACAAAGAAAGTTTCATTTCTCTTTTCTTCATTATGATTTCCTACCACGTAGTAACGGCTACATCCATCAAATATTTCAAGTGTTTCTGAGGTCTAAATTCCATTTTTAAAATAAAATTTGATGCAAATTCTTTGATAATTTTTCTATAGCAGAAAATTGCCGAAAAAGCAAAACATTTTTAACTTTTTTACCTCTCACTAACAAATTAAACAAACTAAACAGCTGAAACATTAAACATATGTTCGACACAAGTATACCAGCATAAAAAATCGCCAATCGAATATACGAATGAACAGTCTAAAATTGACACCATCACCTTTCTGTTTATGTTACTTCTTTTCATATTAGTTTCAACCTACATTTACAGTTCCTATATCTCAAATGTGAATTGGTGGATCCATGATTCAATCACCATCAAATTTGGTTGCATTGTCTGTATCATCTGTAGTACTCTCTGAAATGATTACCGGATTCTTCTTAAAAACTCACATCATCTCAGTGAGGAGGGAAATTAATCGTGTAGTGAATAATATTCGAAGAAGGGCACAGTTGTGTTATCATGAATAAGGCCAGCATTTTGAGCATTTGTTGTGATTTACTTTTGTCTTTATATTTTAGTTAATTGTTGTTATTTGTTCATAGTTCTATTTCCATTGAAAAGGACAATGTTTAATTTACCTCATACACACCTCATTTATCAAATTTTGACTGTTGATTCTGTCTCCGTATTTCTCCTCGGATTTTCAAATGAATCAAACTCGGTAAGATTTTGATCCAATATCCGATGTCCTAACACTGTTTCTATCGTATTTGTAATAACTTTGTATCATGTCTCTTTTTTCTTCATTCGTGAAAGCCATTTTTCGCCAAAAATTCAATGACTTGTACAATAACAAAATGTCATTGAGTGTAAAAAATTGAAAGTCAAATTTAGAAACATCAAAGTCAAAGCCAATTTTTCTAAAAAGAATGATAAGTTATGATACATCATTTCATGGTATTATTCAATACAGAAAGAATCCAACGTAGCGCTCATAAGAAAAAAAATAGAGTTGATGATGGTGAGCGGAAGACGATACGTGGGATAGCAAATCTGAAAACACCATTATGTAGCAGGAAAGAAGTGGCAATGTGGAAGTGTAACTTATTTTCGAATTCTTCGAAAAATTAAGTCAGAAAAAAAAACATTTTTCGAAATTTCTGTTTTTTTCCGGATATCTCCGGATATACTCGGAATTTCATAACTTTCTCAACGGCATATTGTTAGTCAGATAAATGCGCAACTTTGCCCCAATTTAACCATCTTCGTATCTCTCATAGTTTCCGAGATCCCAATGGTGAGGATCGAATTTGAAACACCCTGTATGTTTTGTTACGTTTTTCTTCAAATTCGAATAAAACGAATAAATCACTTCTTTCTTCCAGTTGAATACTTACTGAGCAAATGTTCATTGACCACTCTTGAAGGTCTTCTACATAATAAAACTGAAAACTTGGACGACAGATCAAAATATCATTATACCAATTATGCCAATATGTGAGGTTGCATTGTGCATTTTAACTAATTGAGTGGTATTTAGTTGTTAACCCAGATACTCAGTAGGTGTGCTTGGCACTACTGTGGCCATTGATTATGAGTCTGTAGGCCATGATAAAAAATCAAGATTTATGTATTATGTAAATATTGTTTTTAAATCCTGTTCTGGTGCACTATACTGCTGTGGCGATTATCTCATATAACCTTGTCTTAACATTCACAGCAGTAACTTGAATCACCTCCGTTATACAGTGCATTCCTTTAATGTCCCCCCACTTTCATTTTTTGAACGAGTCAACTCAAAAAATTGAAATTTGAAATGATGAAATTAATGCATGAATACTTTATTTTGAAGTAGAATTGACAGATGAAACTTTTGAGATGGCGACTGGGCGTCATCTCTGAAAAAAATTAAATAGAAAAGGGGGTCTTGTGTCACATCATTTTGAAGCTCCTGGCTAATGCTTCACAACCCTAGAATATAATGTCAATATCTTCACCTACTACAAAATGGCGAAACTTTTGATAATTGCCTGAAAACATTGTCATTTAACCACATAATATGAGATAATAAGCTTGAGGTTAGTTCAGAAGATGCTTGAAATGATTGCCTTGAACTTCTTGACATATGATATCTGATATTTCACGTCGAACATTTCCGAACACAGTAACGTCAATATCTCTACAAATATTCATTATTCTCTGCCTTATATCCAATATTGAAGCTTCAAATAGCCCCATAAAAAATCCAAAGGTGTCAAATCTGGCGAGCGGGCTAGCCATTCTGTAGGACTTCGACGGCCAATCCAACGACCGGGAAAAGTAGTATCTAAACAGTTTCTCACTTGTCTGGAGTAATGTGATGGTGCTCCATCTTGTTGGAATACAATATCCATATCGAATTCATTAGGATTCGCTTCGACGATTTCAGTGATGAGAGGGTCAACAGTATTTTCCCCCAGACGAAACAATCTATTGGATTAAGATCTGGGGAAAGAAAATGAGTAATCTATTTACTNAAACACTTTTCAAATCTACTCATGTCATCGATGACATGTTAATGTAATTCAATGTTTATATGAAAGTAATTTGTTTCAACGGGGCTTTCTTGGACCTGAAATACACATTTTGAATTCATAATATAGATTGTGAAATGTAATCAGTTCAATCTTTCGACTATTGGGTTATCAAATCGTATTTTTCAACCGTAAGCAGTACGTCCAACTCAATGGCATCAAGTCTGTCGAATATGTAGCCACATCAGGTGTACCACAAGGATCAAACCTAGAACCTCTACTGTTCAATATGTTCATTATTGATATCGGAGCTGAGATTGATGTCAATTTTCTTTTATAACCAGATGACTTGAAACTGTTCACAATATAATATTTTCTAATGATTGCGAATGTCTCGTCCTGAATTTAAATCGTGTTGCTACATGGTGTCGGAAGAATAATCTATCTCTCAACATATCCAAATGTAATGTTATGTCTCACTCACTGAAAACGAATTTGAATTTACACAACTACGTCATAAACAATCAAGTTCTGGAGCGTCCTGACACACTCACTGATCTAGGTGTTACTTTTAATTCATTCCTATCTTTCAATAAATATGTTGACACTACTCCGACAGCTGCTTATCGTATGTATGGATTCTTAGTTAGAAATACAAAAGACTTTGAAAAAGCTTCAACATTGAAATTACTTCATTTCATTTTTATTCGATCTAGGCTGGAATATGCATCTATTGTGTGGAGACCCTACTATCAGGTTCATATAAATAACTAGAAGCCCTACAGAGGCGCTTACTAAAATACATACTAATACTAAACTAAACTTGATGGCGCATACTAAACTTGATGGCACTTATCCTACTGCAGGAATACACTATTATTAATTGTTTGAAACTCATTATTTTCGTAGTCTAGAATCTCCAATTTATACAATGTGCAATACCTCTATTTCTGTTAGTCATGACCTAGATATATTCTACTGCCAGATTATACAAAACAAAAGACATTTCTTAGCTAACTGATAGTTCTGTTTTTATTTTATTTTTTATATGGATTCCCAAATTATATTATGTAAGTTCATACTTGTAAATGCCACTGTTTCTCCCTAGTCTGTAATTGGGTTCATCCTGTAGAATAGTGTATAAAATAAATAAATAAATGAATATATTTTCATTTCCATACATAATAATCATTATATGGTATTGAAAAAATATTCCTTTCTATAAAAACGTCGTTAAGATCGAGGTCAAATTATAATCAGAATCTGAATTAAAAATACTCCAAAAAGGTCGGTGGTCCGACCCCACATTATAGTGTTGCTCAGAACCGAATGAATACACAAACATGTGAATGAGAATACTTCGAGAGTTTTGAAAGCATTACATGCATCAAAATCTTTTATGTGTTGTAATTTGATTTTTCAATATAAAAGTAGAATCCAAGAATTGACGATAGTTCATCCAATAAAGTTGTTACTTCACGAATAACCAACTGGTCTCAAAGGTCAAATGAATTGGTAATAGTGAGAACACTTGATGATAATGATAATAAAGGTTGGCCACCTTTATTATCATTCATATCATATTTGGACCATTTCATTCCAAAAATGTATTATATCTATTTTGAATGCCAATCTAAAATAGTTTTTGAGAAAAGAAAATATTACCCTCTATGGAAAAATAAGTTAGACTCAATCTATCTACGGGGTATAAAAAGAAGTGAATTTTGAAAGACAAAAATGGTTTATCACGATTTTTATTGAAACTAGAATTCCTATCTGACCTCATCCTTTTCTTTTTATCAAGATGGAGTAGTAGAAAGCCAAAAACTTTCTCTCTCAAAAATTAATCACTCCTAAAAATATAACCCCTTCAATTCAAAAGTATAAAGAACTACAACTTTTGTATGAGTCATTTTTTTTCAGATTACCTGAAATTTTACCATAGAAATTGGAATAACCGGTTTTTTTGTTTAAATTTTTTTTGTCCTACAGCACGTTTTTCATAAACATTTATGGAAACCACGAAAATTATTTGTTCTTCACATAATTTGGTGAAAACTTTCGTAACACTAAGAAAACTATTTTTTCATTCACAGTATTTATATTTTATATTGATAATGAATCTGAAAAAAGCCTCATCAGAAAATCAATGTGTCCCAAACCATTTTTCTCAGAATCAGTAGAGGTCTTTCTTCACTTGTGAAAAATATTTCAGATGGTTCAAAAAAAAGTTAAATCATCATAGAAAATTCGCCATAAAACGTGATTAACTAAAAATTATTTCATTTTTTTCCGTTAAAATAATTTCCTGACAAATTACCGGTTGCTCAGATTTTCTCCGAAAGTTTTCAGTGTATGCAAAAATGATTCATTAAAAATTTGAAGATTCTCATATCACCCACATTTTTCACATACGTTTTTTAATGTAAACCATAAATACTTTTATTCTGAAGGAGTAGGGCGGTCGTGAAAATACTACCCAAGAAGTTGAATCCTGTAGATTTTCGTGAAATAAGCATCCTACCAACATTATCCAAAATATTGAAACAAGCTCTGCAATGTTAGCTGTCAAAGTAATCAACACAGCTCAGTTTGCTGCCTCCAGTTCAAGTAGGATTTTGAAAAGGCTATAGCTATACAACTGCTCTGCCCCATGTCATCGAGATGATATCATTAGACTAACGGATCAAGGACTCTGTACTGAACTCATTTTAAAAGATTTCAATAAAGCATTTGATACTCTCAATCACTTTTCATCATTGCTCGTTTCGAACTGATTGGGTCTCTCACCACATGCTGTGAAGGTAACTTGAAAATTACCTGAAGAATAGATCGCAATGTTAAAACTGATGAAACGCAATTCAATTATTTATTTTTCGAATCCAGAGTTCCTCAAGGATCAATGCTTGAACCACTGGACCACTTGGAGTACCAACATTCTAGCATTCACGGATACTCGGATCTATTTCTCTGTTACTCCTTGAGAAATTGATGCCGCTTGTAGTATAATTAGCTAATGGAGAACTAACTGGATATAATTATCAAGAATGTTTCAGACCACTGCTTGATTATGAATCCCTCTAAATCGAAAGCTATAGTTTTTGGTCCTTAGCATTAGGAATATAGTTGTTAATGATGAAACCATAGAAATTGTTGAGGAAGTCAAAGTTTTTGGTGTATTGCTGGATTTCAATATGAGATTCGGAAGACATTCCAACAAATTGTTACAAAGAGACTCCTGTGTACGTAAGATATATGGAATGCCGCATTTTCTACTGCCAAAGCTCAAAGTTATAATTTATGAAAAATTGGTGCTGTCGAATTTTAATTAGGCGGATGTTGTTTATGACCACAATATAACTAATTATAAACAAAGATATCAATAAGTGTAAAATGCATGTTTATGTCTAATATATGGAAAAAAGTAGGTAATGCAAAAGAATTTTTTATAAATTTCACGAAGTTGGTTGGCTGAAAATGGAAAATAGAAGAACTTTACATTGTAGCTTTCTTTTTTATGAAATAATTTGCACATTTCGTATTTATATCAAAAAATAACCTTTCTTACGGATGTGCGTGATCTAAATGTACCTAAGATTTAGCGGAATATTATTTTCGCCCTCTTTCGAAAGCGAATATTTCAGGAAATTTAATACTTAGTTATCAAATTTGCAAAATTTATATCATTCCATCTGATTTCAGTTCAAACAGTATTCATTCAACCTTCTTGCTAATAATTTTAAGAACTCTCGTTTCAAATTAGCTGCTGGTTGAAAAGTTATAGAACATGAATAATATTTGTATCGGGGTGTATTTATTTGTAATTAGTCCCGTTTATTCGATTTCATTTTTGGTATAGAAAGATATTTTCGTTTTGGAGTTGAGTGGAAGAGCAACAGAGTCGTATTTCCTGATTCTGAGTCGAACTTCGCCCTTTATTATCCTTATAAGTCTATAATCCGAAATTTTACTGTTTTCCAAACATGTAATGGGTAATGATAATGAAGACTATTATTATTTTCACCCTATTCACCCTATTTCATACCCAGTACCTTGGATCGACTTTTATTAATTTTCCTGTTATAAACACAATATATCCCAACCTTTTCAGCAAATCTTCATTCTTTTATCATTCATCAATTTTTTGCTGTCCTAAAAATTGTCCAGCACTCATCTACGTCAGTAGGTACCCATCCATAATTTTATTTCGTCGCGTGGAACTGAATAATCAGTACTTAATAGTCATTATTCAAATTCGACCTTGTTTGGAAATTATCAAACTCAACCTTGTGCAAAATTATCAAGTTCAACTTCAATGAATTCCGACTATTTATTGCCTGTGTTCGTGGCCCTTGATTGGATTCGTTTATCTAGAATCTAGACCATGCTGTACTGTGGTATAGATATCTGTCTCATAGTGTTAAAATTTGAATTAGCCCGCGCTACACGAGCTAAGTCCATATCACTTGATAAACTATATAACTGAACAGTTGAACACGAGTATTCAAATTCAATAACATTAACGAATTTTTCTATTCGAACATAACCTACAATATGTAATCGTAACTCACCGTATATCTTCATTTAATCCAATCAAAGAATTCGAAACCGTACCACTTTTAACACTATAACTCTTTTTTGTTGAGAAAAGTGTGAAAGTGAGTCATTTCCAACAGAACAAAACAGAACATGATGAAAGTAAAGGCACTGTGTTGCGGTACTTTTAATATGGTACCCCGGCTACGCGGTCGGCGACTCACTCGCGATGTGTTCCGCCGTGATGTGTCAGTTGAAATAATCGCGGAATGTATTTTGCTTGGCGGTACCATATGTCGAACAATTTATGCGGGGACAACCTCTTCTCTGAGTCACACATAACGACGCCGACGTCAGTTTCGGGAAAAGCGGAGCCTATGGTAGGTAATTGGTATGATTCAACAGTTATCATCAAAGTTGAATATTTACGAAAATTGCAACTATCATATTCTTCAATATTGTGAAATGTTGGTTGAACCTACGGTTAGGGGTTTCAAAAATAACTTTAATTGTGAACATTGACACAGTAAAAGCACTTGCCAATTATTTTTCGTCACATCTCATTTGACATAAATGTATATAGTTGTGAGTGAAATCTTAGGTTTCTCTAACCTTCAATTGAAACGAGCACACACTCTAATTTCTCACACAGATGAGCAAAATTTCTCTGGCGCAGTCAAAAGTGATTCAATTCTTCGTTAGTTGAATCCTACACATTTTCTTTTCGTTTCTTTCCTAATTACTCACGTCTTTATTCCATGAGTTCAGAATCACGACTTAAAAATCATTATTTCGACTTTAAAGTGTCAAATCCGGCTTTAGACTTTTAGACCTTCCACAATCTAAAAAATATGAAAATTGTAATGGAGAACTATATACACGTGTAAAAAGGGCAAACTTTTTAGTTTACCCCGATAAATTAATGCGTAAATTCAGAGTACTACATGGGCTTAAAGTATCGGGCTTAATAAAGTATCGGGCGCTAGTCTTATTGCTTTCACCGCTTTTTCAGTTAGTACTAACTTTCAAAAGAAAGCTGTTGGAATTTTATGATATTGTATTTGAAAGTTTGTGAGTCATTGTAGAAAGAGTGACACTACTTTTGTTATTATCAAAACAATGGATCGAAAACAATTACGTGTTTTAATTTTACACTGATTCTTGATGGGAAAAATACCTTTCAAGCGAATCAATGGCTTGAAAAGTGTTATAAGGATTCCGTTCCTTCAGAAACGACAATTAAACGTTGGTTTGCTTACTTCAAACGTGGTCCAAGAGACACCGATGATGAAGAACGCAGTGGACGTCCAAATGAGGCAGTAACACCAGACAACATAAAAAATCCACAAATCCACATATTGCACGAGCAATATAAAGCCAACCAAGACTGGTACACATATAGGAAAAAACTTACGCAGTATAACAAAGAAATCCGGAAGGCAAAAAGATATTCATGGAGGAGATTTTGCATGGAGGTGGAAGAAAACACCCACGTGTGCAAGAATCCACCGAATACTTTCCAAATACTTATTTGGGTTTCCCCAAAAAAGAGAACCGAACCTACACAGAAACGGAAAGGGAAAGTGTAAGGCTATTGTTAACAGCCCATTTCCCAGCGACATCTGAGCCCGGCGCTCTCAGGGGAGGCCTTCCTTTCCCCCAACAAGGCACAGAGGGCCAAAGGCGGGGAATTGGAGCCTGGACGCCGAAACCACGAAACCGGATAGGATCAGATGGTGATCCAAAAATTCAAACCATACAGTCACCAGGAATAGACGGAATCTACGCGATTCTACTACAAAAGGGACTGGATGTGCTGATACCACATCTGAGCAGGATTCTCAGAGCCTGCGTGGTCTAGAGATATATTTCAAAATCATGGCAAAAGGTGAAAGTAGTCTTCCTGTCCAAACGCTCAAGTCATACAGTCTAACGTCCTTCCTTATGAAAACCGTTGAAAGGTTTCTAGATCGATACATAAGAGACGAAACTTTGAAGGAAAGACCTGTTAGTGCTCGTCAATATGCGTACCAGCCTGGGAAATCAACAAATTTAGCGCTGGACGACTTAAACAGACTACTATCTAAGTCGCAGAACGCCAAAGAAATGGCAGTAGGTGCTTTTCTAGACATTGAAGGTGTATTTAATAATGTCTCCACGGAGTCACTTATGGAAGCACTGGGAAAAAGAGGACTGCCAGCTGTCGTGTGTCGATGGATAAAAGCCAGCCTAGAAAGAACGATGATGTACACAACTCTAGGAGAGGCCACCATACAGATAAGAGCAGAGAAGGGATGCCCACAAGGAGGAGTACTATCGCCATTGCTATGGGCAACTCTAGTAGACGATCTCCTCAGGAAGCTATCTGAAGAAAGCATATATTGCCTGGGATATGCTGATGATCTGGTGATGGTCACAAAAAGGAAATTTGCAGGCGTCATCTCGGAGCGAATGCAAGAAGCCTTGAACATCGTAGGCAGATGATGCAAACATGAGAACCTCTCAGTGAATGCCCAAAAACTACTGTCGTCGTGTTCACAAGGAAAAGAGTGATGCTAGGACTGAAACTATCAATACTCAATGAAGTGGAGATCCCTTTCGTCACGGAGGTCAAATACTTAGGTGTGACTTTCGATCACAGGCTCATGTGGAACTTCAACGTCCAAAAAACGGCATATAAGGCCAGGATGGCCCTGGGAATCTGCAGAAGAAAGTGCAGGAAAAAGTGACACACTGGTTAAATACAAGGGTAGTGAGACCCATGATGACATAAGGTGTAGTGACTTGGTGGACAAGAACAAGTCAATCGGGTACGGCTAGGCTATTAGGCGGGATACAAAGGCTGGCGTGCCTAAGTGTCACGGGAGCTATGAGAACGACCCCAACTGCGGCACTTGAGGTCCTACTTGGACTTCCACTATTGCACATCTACATACAAAGAAAAGCTCGACTGGTGACACACAGGCTAATGCAGGGGCAAACCTCAATCAGCCACTCACATGGTGTAGAATACTTGAAACTGTAGAATGAACTGAAGGCAGATCCAATACTAGGAATGCCCGGGGATAAGAACGTTCCGCAGTACAACTTTCAAAGAGATTTCAAATCATCATACCAAGTAGAGAGGACAGGCAAAACGGTCCACCGGTAAAAACGGAAGAAACTTGGTATACAGATAACTCAAAGACCCAAGAAGGAGTGGAAGCCGGTATATACGAAGGCAGAGCAGAGACAAGAATCGCACTCACCCTCGGACCTAATGCAACTGTGTTCCAGGCAGAAATAGCGGCCATCGAACACTGTATAGGGGAAATAAACAAGCAGAAGGTCACAAATGAAACCATTGCCATTTTCTCGTGAGAAACCAGACGGCAATTAAAGCGCTCAGCTCATTTCAAATCTTCTCAAGACCGGTGGGAAGCTATTTGAATGCACTCAAGGAGCTAAGTACCCAAAATAGGATCACTCTATCTTGGGTACCCGGACATGAGGGTCACAAGGGCAATGAGGAGGCCGATGTTCTAGCCCGTGAAGGCGCATCCAAGGCTATGATTGGTCCAGAACCCTTATGTGGGGTAGCGAAAGCATATATAAAGACATTCATAAACTCATGGATGCAAACCGAGTCGATAGATAGCCCAGAGGCTATCTATCGACTCGGTTTTTATTTAGAAAACACAGAAAATCCGCTGTCGTTCATTTTAATGAGGAAATCAACAACAAATAATATTAGTGGAAACAAAATCAATGGATAAATTGTTCAAAATGACCTCCACCTAGTTCCATACAATAATACAGTCTACTCTCGAAAGCGTTCCGTATATTATTCAAGATGTCCGCAGTCAGCAATCGGCATTCTCGAACAATTCTCTATCGCTGGTCTTCTAGACACCTCCGACACCTCCGACATCAGGTGTCCTCACAGAAAGAAGTCCATCGGTATGAGATCAGGTGATCTAGCTGGCCACTTCACTGAACCCCTTCGATCCAATGCATTAGAAAACGTTCATCCAAAAACTTTTACTCCAAATGTGGGGGTGCACCATCCTGCTCGAATATTATTTCATTTTCTACTAAATTGTCATCATTTTCTGAAATTTGTGTAATCATAGGATTTACAGTCTTGTAATTGATTTAAGCATGTGTCTCCAATGAGATTACCTTCAATGGTCCTACAATATGAGTACCAAGAATGCCGGCCCAGATATTCAATTTTTGTGGAGTTTGTGAATGTGTTTCCATCACCAAATGAGGATTCACATTGCTCCAGTAACGACAATTATGTTTGTTCACTTCACCATTCGACATGAAACAACTTTCGTCTGAAAAACATGTATTGTATACTAGGTACGGGTTATTGGTCAATTTCTTACTGAACATCTCACAAAACTGAAGGCGACGATCGGGATCATCTTCGTTTAATTCCTGAACTAGACTTATTTTGAAAGGATGGAATTTTTAGGCTTTCAAAATCCGAAAAACACTAGTAGCTAATACACCAGAAGATCCAGCCAATTTGTCTGATTGATTGTCGATTATCCGTTTGTACCTATATGTCCTAAAACTACAACTTCAACTCCGTCATTTCTGACAGGACGGGATACTTTATGTTTTCTGTTGTAAACAAAACCTGAAGTTCGAAACTTATCAATTAACTGTTTGAAGTATTGATGGCTCACTTTGTAGTCTGGATGATTAGTATTATAAATTCATGCAGCAGCTTTAGCGCATTTATTATTTCAATAATGGGTTGCAACAATTTCTATTCTTTCTTCAGTAAAATAAACTTTGTTGGTACACAGTGAACAAGGATGACTGAATAATAATTCGTGAAAAGGTGACAATGGCCAACTATCTACTTTTTGTTCTGCGACAACTAGATTCAACAAAAATTACCAGTGCAGAAAAAACTAACAGTGTCGTCCATTTCAAAATGTTTACTAGGGGAGACTGGGGCAAGATGAGATAGCTAAGACAAAACTCGTTATACAAGGAAAATTAAACTCTTTAATAACATTCTTTAACAAAAGAGGTAACCATTATACATTTCTCTCTTATAATTAATTAAACGTTGTAGCATGCAAAATCACAGAACTTTTTTTGGCAAATAATGAAAAAATAAACTCGGCAAATTTCCCTGGGGTAAGATGGGAAACGCTGAGGGGCAAAATGAGTACGTTTTTTAATCGGGTAGACAGCGTTCACAAATGTGTACCTCTTCATCTTCCTCATCTACTCCGGCACATGAATTATGGGCCCAACCGTGGCACACGCCGCAGATGACCCAACCTTCGGTTGAATCTGAGTATAAGTACCCACAATAGATGCAAGCACAGTCATCATCCTCTTCTTGGGATGAACTAATGTCTGTACATCAGTTTTCGAATCAAATATCGCGTAAAAACACTTGCAATGTCACTTTTTTCTCTCTGCAACGCAAAAACGAGTTCTAACCTGTTCGCTCTGCTTGGACACACTAGCGGAGAGTGAAGTTCGTGCAAATGGCGCTGTCGCCGCTCCGAACACGATTACTATTCACGCACACAAGCTTACTTCCCGTGCTGTCCCGAACTTCATCTTGCCCCGGTCTCCCCTACTAATTGAATAAATTCTACAAATCTAGAAGAGCTGCGACAGAGAATTGTTCGGGAATGCCGATTTCTGACTCCGTACATCTTCAATAATGTAAGCAACGCTTCCGAAAGTATACTATATTATAGTATGGAACTAGATGGAGGTCATTTTGAACACTTCATCCGTTGATTGTGTTGCCATTGATATTTCTTTTGTTGATTTCCTCAATAAAATGAGCGACAGCGAATTTTCTGTTGTTTATTGAAAAAAACGTTCAACATTCAATCTCTCGATAACAAATGAATCAATTTCGAAAAAAATCACGTTTCAAGTTATGTATCACTCGACCCCCCATGCTATTAAAAAAAATAGGGGGGGTAGTTGCTGACCGCAGGGGGATGAAGCTTCGGGTATGATTTACATATTAGAATTATTCCCCCTAGAAAAAAAATGGACGCGTTCTTTGATATTTTCGATTACACGCCGTTTCTGACTTACAGGGGGGGGGTCAAGTTTTCGTTGGAACGCCCTATATAACAATAGTCGACCAGTGTGTGTACTATTACTATCGATGAAGATACGGTGTCAGCGAAACCCGTCTAGTATAAAAAATCAGTTTGTGAAAATCGCTTGACTATTATCATGGATAATGTTTCTGCTCTATGCAAACCTCACAAAACCGCATTCAATTATATTTTCTTGTGGAAATCGAGCAGGGTAGGACTTACAAGTTAACCTTGATAGAGGCGTCTATCAAATCAACTCAGAAGTTTCATTGAGAGAGAGGTGGATTAATGCCAAATTGAAACAACCAAAATCAAACATTTCAGTACAAGGTCTTCCACCACCAGTGACCACTATGCATTGCTGGGGTAATACAACCATTATTGAGCAATCGATAACGCTTGTTCGTTGAAATTTTCATTTGGAACAAATAGCGTGAAGTAACTCTAGATTCAACAACTTTGCAAGCAACAGAACTATATTGGCATGAATAAAATAACTAGCAGAAAAGTACACGAGCTTGTTCCCTAGTTAAATGGATAAACGGTAGCGAAACCCACGTAAAAGCACGGGTATTGGAGTCACAGATAAAAAAATTCATGGGTTGATTAGTTTCATGACTTCTGTAGTCCGTTCCTCTGATTATTCCTGTACACGTTTTTCCATTTTCATCTGAGTAGTTTACTTCGCAGTTCATTAACGTCCTCAAATTTCCAATGATATTTGTTCCGGGTATTTCGGTTTCTTCTTTGAAATGAAAGACATAGACTCTGTAGCCGTCCAGTATGCAAGTTGCTCTTCCCAGTATCACACAAGGATAAAATACTCCGTTCAGCAAGGCGAGGATCAGATTAGTAGTGATTTCTCTGAAATTGAAAGTTTCTATTAATTACCCATACATGAAAAAAATCGGTTTCAATCCCTTCAGTTGAAAAAAATAGTATAACTTTCACTTAAATGATTCCTAGATTACACTGATTAAATCTACATTCATCATTAATAGAAATCTGAAATAAAAATTTGAACGAACAAATGAAATTCCAGAAACTGAAATCATGAACTAAAAGGTCCTTTGAATATCAATAGATAGAGATGGGCGCCTAGAGATGATTCAAGTTTGAAGACGCTGCGTTGTTTAGTATTTGTTTGGCCGACATCAATAGCGAACATTTTCGGCGAACCAATATAAAAGCTGAACTGCATTCTTCTCTAGGTGAGTCTGCTACTTCTTTTACAAATTAAAACATTGAGTAGCAGATTTCAAACTGTGAGAACTGCCAAGACGAGCGTCGCAGTGGTCGACAAAATGAAGTGACGATTCCAGAAACGGTGAAGAAAATCCACGGAGCGGTACTGAATGATTTTGGACTGAAAGTGCGCGAGCTAGCAGACTTGGTAGGCATTTCAAAAAGTGCGGTACATCGTATTTTATCTGAAAATTTGGACATGAGAAAGCTGTGTGTGAGATGGGTGCCGCGTTTGCTCACACTCAAGCAAGAACAGTGTCGTGATGATGTTTCAATCGAGTGTTTAACGAAGTTTTACAGTAACAAAGGAGAATTCTTGCGTCGTTTTATAACCATGGATGAAACGTGGGTTTATCACTATACACTCGAGACAAAACATCAATAAAAAAAGTGTATTCAAAAGGGACAACTGGCTCCAAAGAAGGCGAAGACAGTTTCATTTACAGACAAAGTCATGGCATCGGTTTTTTTAAATGCGCGTGAGATAATTTTCATCGACTATCATAAAAAAGGTGAAACTGTCAACAGCGAGTATCATGCGAACTTATTACAATGTTTAAGTGAAGAAATCAAGTAAAAATTGCTGCATTTGATTAAGAAAAAATTGTTGTTTCATCAAGACGATGCACCAGCTCACAAATCCATTATCGCAATGAACAAAATTGACAAATTAAAGTTTGAATCGCTAACTCATACACCCTTTACGCCAGATTTAGTCCCTCGGATTATTTTCTGTGCCTAAACTTGAAAAAGTGGTTCAATGATCAAATATTTTCCAACGATAGAAAAATGATGTCGGCAGGTAATGGCTACTTTGAGGAGCAAGACATTTCTCGTTACAAAAACGGTATCGAACTCATTAAACGTCGTTGGGAAAAGTGTATAGAGCTACATTTTCAAAATTTGTCTGTTTTTTTTTGTTGGGCCGGTTACTTTTGGGATCACCTTCGTATTTGCTAAAAAACGCAATTAGGAAATGACCAATAATGATCATAAAACTACTGAGCCACTGAAAGTGAATAGAATCAATTGTAGTCGATTGACATGTATTCTCTTATTCACCTTTGTTTGTTGAAGTATCTTCTGAATGAATAGTATTTAGTGCTCTTGTAATGATTCTAAGTCATCTCCTACTCTGTTGAAGGAGTTTCCTGATTCTTTTCTCAGGCGATCTTTTCACAATAGTTTTAAAATGAACGATAGTTCACTACACTGAGTACATAAACAAAACTTATGCATCAATTTAAATAAAGAAAATAATGCTTCTTATGGTTCAACTAAACTATACCTAGCCAGGTTAATAAAAACAATCAAGATACACGTCCAAGTATGTGGGTGGGATTATTTCAGGTGCCATAGAAGCTTTAATGAAAATTGCAGAATTAACATTCATTCAGTAATAATAACAGTGACCCTGCATGGTCCGCGACTATGAGAGAGCAGGAATTGGAGTATTTCGCTTTAGATCAACTGCCCGAGTAGCTGGTAAACTCGGTTTAGTTTTCGACACTGAACAAGGTGATCACAACTCTATTACCAAGTTGGAACTCGTCCATCAAGAGGAGCATATACAAGCCGCAGTAATCACCTCACTTCTGCGGAAACACAAGGATAAGCCAATACATGGGGTCTCCTTCAATAACATTGAAGACCTTGACTCATCAAAGCGCCTGACGTTCACTTTCCTCAGGTCGAGTGGGCTGAAGTTGGAAACTGAGGGGTTTATCATGGCGTGCCAGGATGGTGTCTTCAACACCTTAGTCTACCGCAGTCCCGTGATGGGTATAGAGGTTCCTGACACAATGCAGGGCCTGCCGCGAGGCGCTCGAGACCCTAATGCACTTGCTGTCAGCATATCCAGCATATGCAGTCTCAGCCTATATCCATCGGCCCTGAAAGTGCTTGAATACTGTTACGGTATCGATAAAACCCAAGTGTTGCCCTACGCTCCGGCGGGATATTGAATCCGTTGTGACTATTGACTATTTATTCCCCATCCTCAGACTCATACAAGCTAATCAGTCTGATGTAGTCCTTCTCGACTACCAGAGCAAGACGATATTCGTAGTGGAGTTTTCAGCTCCTGATGAAACGAATATCGTCCAAAAAGAGGACGAAAGGCGGATAAAATATCAAGTTTTTGTTTTAGAATTCCGCAGACTCCATCTAGACCACTCTGTCAAAATGGTTCTTCTGATTATCTTTGGTGAAATGATGCCCTCTCTACTACCAAATCTCAGAATCATGCCAGCAGAAATCTCAACCGGGCGAATGCAGATGACTGTCATTCTTGACTCACTGCGATTACTCAGGGCACATGATTCTCGGACCCAATGATCACTTACCCCACGATGTGGGAAGTGGTCGTTGGTAGATAATGCTGGCGCGTTCTCCCGAATGTATCGAGGCTTCGGGGGATAGGGCCTGACCAGCACAAACTCAGGTTTAGAAAAATAATAATATAATTTCGGTAGATCATATCTAGGAGGCTTTACCAGATTAGCTATATGGATCTTACGCTGATGAATGTGGCAGTGAATCAAAAGTTAGGTACCATATTTTTTGAGAATTTTTAGGGAGGTAGAAGGAATGATCATATTAGAAAGTGTTAGGTACTATTCAGAATATTCAGAAAAGAGGGTAGGAAAGGGGATAATAGTTCATCCAATGAGTAGTACCTATGACATTGAAATTGCTTCAAACGTAGGCAAGGAAACAATTGTTTTTTTAGGGAAAAACCGATCCTGTTACCTAACCAACCTTTCTTCAGAAAAAAATATGGGATCACTAAACTAGTTAACTGAGTAAATTTATAAGTGGAAAGAAGCACATCCGTCATTGACTGCGACACGATTACGGTGCAAAATAGTTAGTAGCCAAACTAATGAAGCGCAGAAGGGTTACTTATTTTTTTTTATCTATATCTTGGAAACTCCGACTTCAAAACTAGAAGTTTTTTCCGAAATTTCGACCTAGAAGACAAAATTTTGAGACAATTCTTGAAATTACTACTTTAAACTCGGGATTTCGACTTTTAAATCGAAATATGGACTTGACATTTCTTCGAGATGGGGCACCTCCATACAATATGGCTTCCTTTCGCCAATTCATGAATGAAAAGTCCTAAATATAAATCATGAAATTATAAAACATAAACAAAAATCAACCGGCGCTCCGGAGCGACTTAATTGATTTCAGTGAGGCATTTGCTTTTTCAGCTGCAGGAAAAGCCGGAAAAACCTGCAGCACCACATCATCTGAAGATCTTGATCTGGACGGTGAACTGACAGGAATGGCCTACTAGTTTGTTCGAAATAGAATCATTAACAATGTTGGTTGATCACAATAACAAATGAATGTTTGTCAAAATTTTGAAATCGAATTCGAAATTTGGAGTTTGAAGTTGAAATTTTGACTTTCAAAGGCAAAATTTCCAAAAAACGAATCTTTGATGTCACTGAAAAGATCTATGGCAAAACGAAACAAACAAACAAATTGGGATAGGCGATAATATAAATATCACAAGCCTTAACTAACTTGATGATTATAAAGATTCAGTTTTCTTCGAAAAAAGTTAATTCAACGTAGGTTGTCAAATCATATTTGTACCATGTTCCATTGAACAACTATAGCTTTGTACTTAGTTATTGATGAGTGTAATTACCAAATCAAAATAAATACCACTTTCAATCACTTACGATATATTGCTAGGAATCTTCTCAGCTTCTTGGTCGCGAAGGTCACATCCACTTTGAAAATTTCCCATTTTTTCAACGACAACGGTTGCACTACAGTTTTGGAATTTCTGAATATTTTATACGGTACAAATAAAATTTGATTTTCGTTGTAAAGTTACATGAATTGTTATTATCAAATTCATGAAATGGTAATGAAATGAAAATTTTGATGAAGATATTTTGAAATTTTGACGTTATGCTGACTGAAAGGTAATCCTAGTATGACAAGTGTGACGTTTTCAACAATTAATGAAAATTCGAAACTTGTAAAACGAAAATGTACAATGAAAATTTTATTAAAAATGTAACGAGTCCCTGAAGTGCCTTCTAAAGCTAGAAATTGATCCCGGAAAGAATACTTGAGCAGCTGAAATTGGATTTTCAATCAAAACGAATGCACTTTTGTTCCGTAGACTTGTACGCTAGGGGAGACCGGGGCAAGATGAAGTTCGGGGCAGCACGGGAAGTAAGCTTGTGTGCGTGAATAGTAATCGTGTTCGGAGCTGCGACAGCGCCATTTGCACGAACTTCACTCTCCGCTAGTGTGTCCAAGCAGAGCGAACAGGTTAGAACTCGTTTTTGCGTTGCAGAGAGAAAAAAGTGATATTGCAAGTGTTTTTACGCGATATTTGATTCGAAAACTGATGTACAGACATGTAAGTACCTGTGTTAATGTATTATTTCAATCCCGAGCTTATTATAGTAGTTCAAAACATTAAATTCAAACCAGATTTTTTCGCCGGCAAAGTTTGAGGTTAGAATTGCGTCATTTTTTTTACCTACGTGTGGATCGGGCAAGATGATCGGGGCATAATGGGATACTATCCCGTTTTGCCCCGCCCTTGCGATTAAAATAACATTTTCTATGTACTGATAAACAAGTGACTGTAAAAGGTAAAAAACAAATAAAGAAACCTGGTAAAAAGACTGCAAAGAAGATTAAAAAGACAACTGACAAGGAAAACCTGCAGAAAAAGCGTCAAACCAAAAGGTGCAAAAAAGAAACTGAATCGGAAGATAGTTCATCCCAAGAAGAGGATGATGACTATGCTTGCATCTATTGTGGGTACTTATACTCAGATTCAACCGAAGGTTGGGTCATCTGCGGCGTGTGCCACGGTTGGGCGCATAATTCATGTGCCGGAGTAGATGAGGAAGATGAAGAGACACACATTTGTGAACGCTGTCTACCCGATTAAAAAGCATACTCGTTTTGCCCTACAGCGTTTCCCATCTTACCCCAGTTATGGGGCAAAACGGGAAATTTGCCGAGATTATTTTTTCATTATTTGCCAAAAAAAGTTCTGTGATTTTGCATGCTACAATGTTTTGTTAAGGAATGTTATTAAAGAGTTTAATTTTCCTTGTATAACGAGTTTTGTCTTAGCTATCTCATCTTGCCCCAGTCTCCCCTACCTGTGCAAAAAATAAGATGAATTTTCATTTTTCTTTTCACCAATTTCTATTCTGTTTCCTCCAAAATAGTCCCTCTAAGATAAAATACACTTGTGCCAGCGTTCCAATCCTCAAAGTAGTTCTGATATGATATTATTGGTATGTCCTTGAACTCTCTCAGTTTTTATCTCTCGGTTTTTATCTCCTCAATCGTCACAAAACGCTGTCGTCCTTTCATGGGTCTCTACTGTCTTGGGAACAGAAAAAAGTTTCAGACGCCAAATCTGGTGAATATTATCTTCAATAATTGAATCCAAAAATCATAAAACTAGGCAATAGATTCACAACTTTGTTTCAGATTTTCAGTTGTCATCTTTTGCATCTACACCGGGTGTAACTTAGATAATGCGAACGATGGCGTGTTTTCTTCAGCAAAACGTACTTCAAGGGAGGTGATAATTGAATCCAAGTATGGTATTACTAAATACCTCTTCCAGTATTCTGAAGGACTTTCTGCTGGATGATTGCTTCTATGGCGCTGTTTCCCCGTAATAGGCATTGATGTAATGTCCTCCTCCAGTCCGACTTTCTCCGAAACAGCAGTAGCTTCCTTTATAATTTCGTCTGTCACTTTTTCCGGATTTTCAAGGTGGTTTTCAAACACCTGTAGGTGTTTCTTACACTTACACTTACAGATGGTATTGTCCACAAAACCAATTAAAATTGTATGTTCGTAACAATAACTTCTACTTTGGGTATGCCTCATACAATTTCCTATTTCCTACCTACATATTTTTACACTGTTTAATGGCAAATCTGATATAGTCGTGATGATAATGGCGTCGATTTCAAAAACGGATGTCAAAATCTTAATGTTATTCTGAATATTTCAATACTTTCTACAATATACATTAAACCTTGTGAATTCAATTAATCTCTTTGGTCGCTTTGTTGCTAGCTACATTAGATCTCTAGAGGGGGAAACTGCCCCCCTTGTCCCCCGTTTGCGACGCCCTTGAATAAATCAATTATATGAATTGAAAATCACTGCCTGACCAGTACTTAATCAATATCATTTCAAACGTTAAATTTATTAATTGTTTCAACTTTCTCATCGTATAATCAAGATCCTTATTGAATATCATACGTGTACTCATACGTGTTTGCAATCGATGTAGGTAATACTCATCTTATATTTCGGGATCAAATATTATTTTTATAATTGCTGTTCTGTTCTTTAATACATGAAAAAATGTATCTCTTGTTTTCGGATCAAACAAAATACGTACAATTGAACAACTGCAAAGAATGTCCAGGCAACAAGTGAGAGAGAGTACTTGACAGTAATATCAAAGATGGATTTGATTGAACCTGGTTACTTCCACCTCAATTCGAAATCACTTCTAGATCCTGAATATTACTAGAGTTCTTTCCCAACACCAAATCGTTATTTTTAACACTTTGACATGTATTTCAATCACCATGTGATCATCTTCAAGAGGAAGATTAAACTGGTTAGTGTACAGTGCAGGCTAATATAAGCAGATATTTGGTTTCTGAAGAGCTGTAAAAGATATTCAGTTTTCCCAAATTTTGTTAACGTAAATATTCCTATTAAGTCTTCAATTACTGATGAAGTCCAAAAATTCGCCAAAGAAAAATGGCTTGATTTAGAAATCGATCATCTGTACACTAACCAGTTCAATCTTCCTCTTGAAGATGATCACTTGGTGATCGAAACACGTGTCGAGGTGTTAAAAATAACGATTTGGTGTTGGGAAAGAACTCCAGTAATATTCATTACTACACCAAAAATTCCAAACAGTGCATCATAAGTACTTGTAGATCCTCATTATTATATGCAATATCCTGCTGCCGGTGAAGATGTGCATCCGCAGCTGATGTCCTGGAATCCAAATGGAATGACGAGACAAGTGAGCTGTCGTCAGCAAAGCAAAATATTGTAAGCTTCGTTTTTTCCAATAAGTGGTACAGTAAAAAGAAGATTGGCGACAAAATGGATCCCTGGGAAACACCAGAATTGATGGTAAAAGTTTTCGAGATATATCCATCGACAGTCTCTTCCCGAAAGCATTTTTTCAGGAAGCTGGAGAGCCATACACAAAAATGATCCAACAATCCATAGCATCGAAGTTTGGTCAGCATACCCCACACGGTCGAAGACCGTATAAATATCAAGCGCAACAGCTCTTGACTCTCCATGTTCCTTGATTACGTTATTCCAGATATGGGTGACATACTATAGAAGGTCACTTGTAGATCTTTGTTTCCGAAAGCCATATTGATGATCGCTCAAGATGTTGAAGCCTTCCAAATATTTGATGATGTGATGGTTTATGGCTTCATCCATGATTTTTGATATCAAAGCGACTGGTCTATAGTTATTAGGAAGATTTTTTTTGCCCTTTTTGGGCAAAATTCGCCTCACTAGACGTTGTCTAAATGTAATTTCTGGCATTGTGGATTCTAGTCTGGGAATAGTGGGGTGGTTCCTTTCCCAATATGTTCTCTACAATTATAAGGAACCGTTCGCCTCAAACTTGTTAAATAATCAAAAACCATAAACTATTCTTTTAATTTTGGCCAATGACAACTCTCGAAATAGTGGAAGAGACAGTGTCCATACACAAATGACATGTAACATATGGCCAACTGTTATATTTCTGTTTCCGAAAGGAAATTTCTCTTTATGAATGAATCGATTGGCAACCTCATATACACGGTAGTATTGTGGGTTCCGACATATCAGGCTACGGATTTACAAAATCAGACCTCTTTACGCCGCATTTTTTCAACTTGCGAAAAAACGGTTTTCGAGTTAAAAGAAACGACTTGTGTTCTCATTAAAATCTTAAGTAATAATAGTAATAGCTATTATTACTTCTCGATGCTTTTATGGGATATCAACCTTCCGCAATCTGAAAGATAAGCAAATTTCTGATTCCATCTATTCTATATCTATACTTATCTATACTAACATTATGAATGTATGTATATGCATGTATGTTTGTGACTCTTTCACGCCTAAACGATTGAACGAATTTAAATGAAACTTTATATAAATACAGCTTTTCATGAAAAGTGTCGTTTCAAGTATTTAATATAGATAAACTTTGTCTTAACACTAAGTAATATGGACCAATCGTGTGAAATTTATCCCAATAAGATTAATTTGACTCAACGCAGTAAGCCCATACGCGTCGCGTCTACTGTAAGACGATGGAGGACTATACGCGGGGGTGGAGAGGCGGTCTAAGCAATGAAGCGCTATCGCCGAGAACGCGACCGAGAACGCGACCGAGAACGCGACTGCACTGAGTTGCCAACTGCAACTCAGTGCAGTTGGCATATTTATTTTTTTAGTTACTGTATTTTTGAAGTAAAACTATAAATTACTAGTTGTTGCCCGCGGCTTCGCCCGCGTAAAATTTGGTTTTCCACAATAAGTTTCGTGACAGACCATTTTGAAGAAATAGTTACAATATTGTTTTATCAATCCAAAACTTTAGGTTTTCAACTTCAAAACTGACGAAATTCAATACAATCTTTGAACCCCTAATTTTCCCTCTTTGGGGGTGGAAATTTCTGATTCGCTTTCTAGATGCTTATTTACACTATACAAAGAACCTACCTGCATAATTCAAGATTCTAGGTTCAGTAGCTTCGGCTGTACGTGCCCTTTAGAGCACATGTTGATATTTATTTATTTATTTATTTATTTTCAAACAGGTAAAAACCTCATTACATGAAAATAATTATTCTTATAAAAATGTCAATACAGTCTAAATCATTATTTTATATAATATCAGACAATGGAAGTCCGAACTANGCAATTTGAGTACTTGGGTATCAGCGCCATTTTTATGTAACTTTTCCAGTATCACATCATGATTAACTTTATCGAATGCTTTTTGAAAATCTGTATAAATAACATCAACCTGTTTATTGTTATCTAGATGGTTGAGGACATGATGAGTAAATGTTAGTAGATTTGTTGATGTCGACTTTTTTGGTACAAATCCGTGCTGTTCATCACAAATGTTTTCGCCAAAACCCCTTAACACTTTTATATAGATGATCTGTTCAAATAGTTTCGCAATAGCACACAGCACTCCTATTGGCCTATAGTTTTCAATATTAGAAACCCTGCCAGACTTATGGATAGGTGTCACTAATGCTTCCTTCCATAAGTCTGGAAACGTATTTGATTTTATTAATGAATTATAGATATAAAGAAGAGGTTGCTTTAGCCATACTCCACATCCTTTAATAATATATGGTGGTATTTTATCACTTCCTGCAGATATTTTTGGCTTAAGTTTCTTTAAAGCTTCAAAGTAATCGCTGTCGGTTACTTCATCGATTGTGAGACGGGTTTCAACATCACCTGCAAAGTTGATGCTGTAAGTCGCCTGGTCATTACTGTAGACAGATTGAAAATATTTGCCAAAAGAATCTGCAGACTCATTTTCTTTCACACGGGAGCCCTGTAGCTTGAGTATGAGGGAAGAGTTATTAGTTTTTTTGTTGCTTTTCGTATATGACCAGGGAATATACGAGGTACTCGAGGTACTAATTCATTGAGAACGTCATATATTTTACTATAGAAAAATTTTGCCGCGTCATTAACATTTTCTATTTCAAACAATGCGGTCCAGTCAATATCTCTGATTTTATACGAAAGCTGTAAGAAATCACACCTTTGAAAATTATATACAGTTTCAGTTCCAAAGAAGGTATTCTCCCTATTACTATTACTATTAGGTGTTTTTTTTTCAAAATAACCTTCATCTCCTATATCTCCCTATACATTCAACGCTTCAAGACTTGCTGAATGTGCTCTAACAAAACTTGACAACCTGTCACCTAAAAGAATCTCCTGATTACTCGTACATCTTGTCAGGTCGAAATCCACGTAGCACGTAGCTCCAGCTCTTCTTCTTTCTGTCATCTTTGAAGATGTTGAGAAAAATCATTCGGGTATTTTTTTATAATATTGATGCCTCCATGTAATAGAAAAAGAATGTTTGAATCATTGTCTTATTAGCAATAATATCAGTATGCGTGTAAAGTAACTACATTTACAAGGTCAGATTAAATTGATAATTATTAGAAATTCTGATTCTGGTCAAACATCAATCAAGGATTGGGAAAGTTCAAACAATTGTTCACGGTGTCATCAAGAATAATATGTATTTTATATTCATAGCAATCAGTCACTTATTCAAAACATACTGAATTGCTTTCTTAATACGTATATATTTTTGAACAACTCCAAGAAGTAATGCAATTCATTTCCCGGAGATGATTATGGATACTAACAATCGAAACGTCGTGAAGTAACTTGACTTGAAATCTCTTAACATTTTTATTTTTATTTTTTGTTCAATTGTTCTATTTTTACTTGTATTTTATTTCACTGTTATTTCATTTCAGGTTTTATTGCCTACTATACGTAATTGTCTTTTTTAGCTATTCATTTTTAATTGTCCTTTAGTTCTTTCAGGGATTTCAAATCATTTTATATAATATCAAACAATGGTAGACCGAACTGATCAAATTTATCATAAAACATTGTCAGTCACCTTCAAACAGAGAATTAGGGATAAACTGCTTGCCAATCACAACGGGTCTAGATCCTTCTAGTCGGTAGTTAAAGCAGTTAATCAGAAATTTACAAAATCCACAATTTCACCACTTACACAAGCGGGTGGTTCAATTGCAACAACAGTCATAAAAAAAGCAAATTTACTAGTTGAACAATTTGCATCCCACTCCACAGTCGATTTTCTGGAAAAGGCAGCACCCACTATTCCTACACTAGAATATACAATGCCGGAAATTTCTTTTCGGCAGCGTTTAGTCAGGAGAATTTTGAAACAGCTCAATATCAACAAGGTGTCTGGGCCTGATGAAGTGCTCGTCATCATACTCAAATATTTGGAAGGCTTCAACATCTTGAGCGATCATCAATATGGCTTTCGAAAACAAAGATCAACAGACCTTCTATCGTATGTCACCCATGCTTGGAATAACGCAATCGAGAAACATGAGAGTCAAGAGCTGTTGCGCCTGATATTTCAAAAGCCTTTGACCATGTGTGGCATGAGGGTTTGCTCGCCAAATTTCGATGCTATAGCTTGTCGAATCATTTCTGTGTATAGCTCTCCAGCTTCTTCGATGGAAATCTCTTGAATACCTTCACCATCAACGCTGGTGTTCCCTAGGGATCCATATTGTCTGCAACCATTTTTTATTGTATATCAACGACTTATTGGAAAAAAAACATGAATGCAATACATTACTTTGCTGACGACAGCACACTTGTCTCGTCATTCCATTTGGATTCCAGGATATCGGCTGAGGTTGCATATCTTAATGAGGATCTAGAAGTGATTTCGAAATGGGGGTGAAAGTAACCAGGTTCAATGCTACAAAAACCCAGGCATCGGTTTTCTCCAAGAAGATAAATTTCTCCGAACCGGATATAATAATGTCAGACCAGACAATTCCGCTTTCTGCTACGATAAGTTTGTTGGGGGTTAAAATGGACACCAATATGTCTTGGCACATTCATGTTGCTGAAATTGCAAAGGCTGCTTCTCAAAACCTTGGAACACTGTTCCGAACCAGAAAACTGTACACACCTCAGCAACTTTTGATGCTTCATAAAGCTCAGATCAAACCTTCATTGGAGTATCGTTCTCATATATGGATCTCTGCCCCCTCGTTGATAAAAAAAAAACTGTATGTCTTAGTTCACTAGCAACAAAATTGAAATTTTCATATTCAATAATGTTTGACAATTTATTACAAAATGATTATTGAGGCTTAGAAAATACCGTCTATAAAGCTTGAAATTTTAAGATCCCTATTTTATTTACCAATTCAGTCTTAAGTATTCTCTTTCATGTTGAAATTATTGAAGCATCATTTTATGAAATAATTGAATGTCAAACTATCAATGTTGTTAGTTATTTTAAATAATTTGAAAATTAATTTTTGTTTATTTTTATCTTGTTTAAGTACTATTCTGGATTGATTTTAATCCACTAACTCTCTTTTTCATTTTTTTCTTACTGCCAATTCATCACATTCCCGATTGAAAATTCCCGGATTCTATTGGCCAGCTGTTATGTCAAATATTGATTTTGGTTTCACTCTGTTTATACAGGATGCTTGAAATATTCTCCCAATTCGGTTTTGAAAATTTCCATCTGATATCCAAATTCTCCACCTAATTTTTGTGTTCTATGATTCTAATTTGTTGTATTTCGAAATCATGGCAATTTATCTCATAGAATATATCGTTAGAAGAATGAAAATTTTTATTTGAACTCATACATCTTCTGAAACAATCTAAATCATGTTCAGAAGGCACAAAGTCCTACACTTTCAAAATAATGTTGTGGCACATCCTGTATCAGCTTTTTCATAAATGACTACGATCTAATTATTTCATTTACGTTGTTTTCCTACTTTTTCATCATCGCAGTAGTAGTAATTTATAAGGTAAATATGACATCAAGGTTATTCAAACATTAGTTACACTCGATAGTTTTTCATAATCGACAAACTTGTTTTCTTCTTTATGAAAGATGTCTCTAATATTCTCCATTAGATATCTATCAATAAAACAAGGTTGCTCAAAGCACAGACTGGAGCTGAAGATGTTGACAGTTCTACTCGATGTTCAAAGAATAATTCAACTGAACATATGAATTTCACTCTAAAGATCTTCATTTATATATAAATAACCCAGTAAACTTCTATCTGATGATTCTGAAATGTGTCTACTTCCACTTCTGAGTGAAAATATCATTCATCAGAATAATTGACAAGTTTTCTTAGAAAACTTCTTCAAAAAAGTCTTTATTTAATCTAAAGCGAGATAGTGAAATATTTTTTTCACTATTCCAACAATATTTGGACTGATTATGTTCTTAATAATATAGTAATATACTACCTGGGCTGAAAACTTTTGATGGGGAAAAATACCGTTCAAGCGAAGCAATGGCCTGAAAAGTGTTTTACTATGTTAGACTCTGCTCCAGTAAACGTTGGTTTGCTGACTTCAAACGTGGTTGTAGAGACACCGATGATGCAGAACGCAGTGGACGTTCATATGAGGCAGTGCCACCAGAAAACAGAAAATCAACAAAATCGTTTTGAATGGTTGAATGGAAAGTGAAGTTGCGTGAGTTAGCTGACATTGTGAAGATATCAAAAGAACGTGTTAACTTCATACCGCATGAACATTTGACTATGAGAAAGCTCTATTCAAAGTGGGTGCCACGCGAGCTCACTGTTGATCAAAAACAAGAACGTCCTGATGATTTTGAGTTTGAGTTTGAGTTGGCCATAGCATAGCATAGTTTAGCCATAGCATAGCAAACCGAATTTTTGCGTCGATATATGACAATGGATGAAACATGGATTCATCACTTCACTCTGGAATCAAAATGATCTTCATCTGAGTGGAGAGCAACTGGTGAACCTCTTCCATGGCATCCGAAAGCACAACAATCGGCTGGAGAGGTTATGGCCTCGGTATTTTTAGATGTGCGAGATGCAATTTTCATGGACTATCACGGGAAGGAAAATACCATCAATAGCGAATATTATAAAGCATTATTGTAGCGTTTGAAGGCCTAAATTGCTAAGAAACGACCGCATAAGGCAAAGAAAAAAAATGTATTTCATTAAGACAGCTCACCGTGTCACAATTCAATCAAAACTACATGAATGGAACTTCGAGTAACTCCCACATCCACCGTATTCGCCAGATTTGGCTCCCAGCGACTACTGGCTGTTCGCACACTTCAGAAATAATGCTCACTGGTGAGAGATTTCGCTCGAATGAAGAGGTATTGCCGAAACTGAGGCCTATGTTAAGGCAAAAGATAAATCGTTCTACAAATTTCGTATTGAAAAGTTAGAGCGGCGCTGGAATGATTGTGTGGGTCTTGATGGAGATTAATTAACGAATAAAGCCAATTTTCAACAAAAAGAACGCGTTTTTTCTCTTAGACCCGGGACTCTTCAGCCCATGTGTACAATATTTTATATAATTGCTGAAATATTACTTTTTGGTCTAACGATATCCGTGTGAATATGTATGCCATTCCAGTAAAAACTGTCGTTACTACCCTTGCAAAATCCCTGAGAATTACCTGAGATATAATAATAATGTTTATTGCCAAACAGTTTTCTATTCACAGACCAAAATATACATGATTATCAACAAAATTATACTATTTGGGACTTGACTTGCGTTGACACGGTCGCAGCTTCCCATCTAGCCAAAAGTTCGAAGTCTGCTGAAACTTCAGCATTGTCTGGCAAAAAATTGAAACGAAAAAAATACCAAAATGTTGGTAACAATTATCTGTTCCATCCAGTAGCGGTTGAAACTTTTGGTGTTTATGGCCCGGAGTCTCTGTCGTTCGTACATGAACTCGAAAGAAGAATAGCCAAGAAACGAAAGATTCGTTCTACCGTTCTACCTCTTTTTTGAAAGAAAGAATTAGTATTGCTATTCAACGTGGTAATGCTGCTCCGGTCCTTGGAGCTATTCCTTCTCCACATAATTTTGGTGAGATCACGCATTGCCCTCATTTCAATACGGAACTAAAATATCTTCGAATCGAGCTGAGATATGTGGACATGCATCAATCTCCTATCAAGGTTGATTCGCAAGTGATTGATCCACCTTCTTCTTTTTCAGTGCGGTCAATGGACTTGCTCCCCACTGACGTGCCCCCCACGGTCATATCTTGCCCCCCAAATATAAGTTTCAGTCCTCGTGATTCTGGTTCCCTTTCAGTGGAAGAGATTCATGAAGCAAGAGCCGGATGGATCCCTCTACGAAACCCTTCATCACTTAGAAGGATCGATTGCCACTTGAGAAATGGTTCTTATGCAGATTCTGTAAAACATACTCTTCCTTACGAATCAGTAGAGAGTTGTCCTGAAAACCTTCAGAAGAAAAGTGGGTTAGATAATTTAGAAAACACTTGCTACACGAATAGCATTTTACAAGTGTTGTTCATGACGAAGAATTTCAAGAGAGAGGTTTTAACGATGAACGATAACAAGAATGCTTTCTACTTATTCACTAAACTCAAACACTTGTTCATGCAGCTGCAGTTTCGTAAGAATGTATCATCTTTCCCAACAACCGATTTCCTGGAGTCTCTGAAATCCAAGATACTCGCTAGGACAACAAGAGGATTGTTCCGAATTCTTGGGGTTCTTGTTGAATACTCTTCGTGAGCAAAAAAATAGCAGAATCAGTACTACTGACCGCTTTGGATTGAATAATTCCTTACAGTCTATCTCGTCTTGTGTTTGTAAATCTTTTGATGGAAAAATCCTCACTCGTTCACTTTGTAGTAAATGTTCAATAGGTAGCAAAAACGTATGTGAATTTCCGGAACTTCAACTAACGTTTTCTAATATGACTAATAACAAGTCCGTGGAAAGCTTATTGTTAAATCATCTGAAAATGAAAATTTTAACAAGTGATGATCGACTGTATTGCCAAACATGCGCCAAAATAACTGTCTGCTATAAGAAAACAAGTATATCTGAGGCACCAGTCAATCTAATAATAACACTGATGATCTTCAAACATAACTTAACCTCTCAACGAAGATTCGAAATATATGAACACTTTGTTCACTGTGGTTCTGGCGTTGAATCTGGTTATTATTACGCCTTGGTCAAAGACGAAACGGACTGGTTTAAGTTTGACGATAGTCGCCAAGTGTTCTGGCGATGTATTGAATTTATTGGAGCTTCTAGAGACACCCAACATTTTGTTTTGTAGAAGAGAGGACATTGACAGATCAAGATCTTCAGATGATGTAGTGCTGCAGTTTTTTCCAGGTTTTCCTGCAGCTGAAAAAGCAAATGCGTCACTGGAATCAATGAAGTCGCCCCGGAGCGCCAATTAATTTCATGATTTGTATTGAAAAGTTATTTACAAAATAGATACAATATTTTACTATTTGATACAAGACAAAAAAAACATAAATGAAAAAAACATAAAATAAAAGATAGTGAACGTCTCTATACTCATTGGCTTTAGAGTCGCACGAGACTTATTCTTAATTGCACGTAAGCTTCATGAAAAAATATCATTATTGGAGAGCTTGTTTGCTTTACGACACATAATATTAATTGTTGACTTCAACATCAAGTTTGTTTGTACCCTTTTGCGTAAAAAAGTATTATTGTGCCTAGATGCTAGTCTTGGCATGTTCAGTTTTTTGGTAAGAGGCATAAAAATATATGTATATGAAATTTGGTTCAACAAATGGAGTGAATTGTTCAAAAACACTCGAAATGTTGACAGTGGCATACGGTGATTGTACTCCGAGTCAGAAAGATGAGAACTATGCCGCACACCCTGGATGCCCAGCATATCAACAACCGATGAAAATGTTGAGAAAGTGAAGAAAATCGTCAAATCACTGAGATATGTTGTTGAGGATGTCGGCATATCAGTTGACTCATTTCATAAAGTTTTTCAGAAATTTTGGGCATGAAGCATGTTGCAGTGAGGTTAGTTCCAAAATTGCTGAATTTTTACCAAAAAACCGTCGCCTGAGTATCGCTCAGGAATTGTTAAATGACGTCTACGTCATTGGTTATAACCCTGCTCTACAGGATCATAACTAGTGACAAATCATGGGTATGACATCAAACCAAAGTCCATCGTCCCGATGGAAGTGCCCAGGAGACCCAAAATAAAAAAAATATGCCAAGTTCGATTAAATGTTAAGGTTTTGCTCACTGTTTTCTTCGATTACCAATGCATAGTGCACCAGGAGTTCTTGCTACGTGGTGACGAATCATGGGTATTACATAAAGTTGAATGAAACCAAAGTCTAAAGTTCCAATGGAAGAGCCCAGGAGAGCCAAGATCAAAAAAAGCACGCCAAGTTCGATAAAATGTCAAGGTTTTGCTCGCTGTTTTCATTTATTACCATGGCGTAGTGCATCAGGAGTTCTTGCTACGTGGTCGTAGGGTCAATAAGGAATATTATCTTGATATTATGCGCCACTTGCGAAAAGCAATACGAACAAAACCCCCGGCATTTTGAAAAAACAATTCATGGCTTTTGCATTACGATAATGCACCTGCTCACTCGTCATTGCTTTTCCGTGATTTCTGTCCAAAAAACAACACCATAATCATGCCTCAGCCACCGTTTTCACCAGATTTAGCAACCTGCGACTTCTACATGTTCCCAAAATTGAAGAGACCCATGAGAGAAGGGCGTTTAACGACAACATAGAAGATAAAAACCGAATTGCTGAGAGAGCTCAAGGCCATACCAAAAAGTGCATATCAGAAGTGCTTCAAGAATTGAAAATAACGCTGGCACAGGTGTATCTGATGGGGGACTGTTTTGAAAGGAGCCAACTAGTATTTGGGGAATAAATGAATATTTTAAAAAAAATTAAAATTCACCTTAGTTTTTAAACAAACTTCGTAAAACCATCCCTCGTGAAGGATAGTTAATGTACGAATGATTTTGGATACCTACTTCATTTACCAATATTGTAACATCGACAGTTTCTGAGTTCTCAGTTAGGTATACATAATTTGAAAAATTATGCCTAGCCTGAACATGAATCTGAAGGAATAATTTATTGTATTATTATCATTACTTCATGAAAATAATTGATCTTGTTGCTGCACACAGACACACCCATAGAACGATATGCTCGATTCAAAAAAATGTTTCATGAACTTTGTTTCATCATGCGCATCGGACATTTATATAATCCAACGCCTAGTAATATCTGTTCGAAGTGAATGAAACAGTCAATTGTTCTTTCTCTGCAATGGCGGATAAGTTGAAAAACTGAGAGTTATTTGAGAAAATTTTAAAGGATTTTCGAACAGAATTTTGAGAAAAAGGTTTTTACTTTCTACTTCTTCATATTTGTACGAAAAAATGTAGGAAACTTCCGAAGAAAGAAGAAAACAAATAAGTTCAAAATAAATTATTTACAAAGATGTGCATAGAAATTACTCTCAGATACAAACTGAAAAAAAGCCCTCCCGAAACAACTACTTCAACATGCCATACGAGGTTGCGCAACACATGCCACACAAAACAAACGTAACGTTCCCCCCACCAGAAAACATCAAACTCATGAAACAAGTCAATAAAGAAAACTGTATGGACATCTAGGAAAATCTGAACATCCATAAATTCAAAAGTCATAATTCACTTATCGAGGAACAAATACAAATCAAAACACAACGAGACCTAACATTCAATATACTCCACAAAACAATACACATTCCTAGAAACAATGAACCTAGACAAACGGCAACACAGGCATTCTATATATACAGGGTGGCTCACCACATTCGCCTCGGTATTTCTACGAGAAATGAAGGGAGTTAGGGAAAAACTTTTAGCACAGTTATATGTGGGCCCATGAGTTAGGGAAAAACTTTTAGCACAGTTATATGTGGGTCCATGAGGAGCCTATTCCAAAATTATGCTATACTATACTATAGACAAAATAAAGGTGAGTTACTATTATATTTCCCATACTTAAAACTGGCCGTTTCTGAGAAATTTCGAGAAATTTAAAAATACAGATCATAATTTAAAAATTGTTTTCACCCTGTAACGTGTAACGAGCTGCTCGTGAGTAAATGTATTGCTTAACTCAAAGGTTAAAGTTAACTATCACATGAAATGTTTAGGTGCAATATTAAATTGCCTCAAAATTTGGACACACATTCAATTAAATAACTTCTTGAAGTTGAAGGGAACACCCCGTATTTGGTGGCGTAATTTGACACAAAAGTAGATTCCATTCAAAACTATATTAGGGTTCCCTATACCTATCTCTTCTGGTTTATACAAAAATTGAACACGCAAAACGGCGTCCATTCGCGGGTCTCTTCGAAATTGGGAACAGGAAAAAATCGCAAGGGGCAAAATCTGGTTAATACGGTGGCTGAGGCATGATTACGGTGTTGTTTTTTGGTAAAAAAACTACGAACAAGCATTGACAGGTGAGCAGGTGCATTATCGAAAAACCACGAATTATTTTTTCTCAATACCACACGTTTTCTTCATATTACTTCTCGCAAGCGGTGCATAATTTCAAGAATAATACTTCTTATTGAGAGTACGGCCATGTAGCAAGAACTCCTGATGCGGAGCGATGCTCATGGGACGATTTTTTGATCAAAATTTAGCAATTCAAGAATGAACTTCGCTGCCACACGTTTCGTGTCATCCATCACAATTTTTATTTTTGTCAGATTGTGGTAATACCAAATAGAGTAGTTTCTAAGAGTTGAAACTTTAATTTCAAATCATTCAATTATTTCTGTACCACTCAAAAGTAGCAATAATGAAAGTCTGCTTTGGAAAATATGATATGAATTATACAGAAATCACTGGGCTCTCTTATTAAATGAATACAACTTCAAAGTTATTCATTTCGTAGAAAGATTGGGATCACCTGTTTTAATTAGGTTTCATTATTTATACTAATTGCGTATAATCATCAGAAATTAATTGTTTATTCTGACATCCATGATATTCTCGTGGATTATTAAACGATCACGAGTCGTTTGAATCTTCAATACATCCGCAATACAAAGTATGAGTACTTAGATAACTAACACAGCTACGTCTATAGAGGAAATAATATTGAAATATATGGGACTTTTTGGGTTCCTACCAGTGCCGCAACTATTGGGTGACAGGTCTTTCAAAACGCCAGGGGCCTTAGGCCTGACGGGGCCCACGGCCGGAAAAGCTGCGAGCTCAGAAGTGAGCTAAAATTCTGTAAAAAAATTAATTTTATTCCAGTACAAAGTTAAACAACAGAGAATCGAAGGCACTCAAAAAAAAAGAACAATTTTAACAATCATCCATTGGTTGCTTCATTTTTTGTCGCGGTACTTACATGGCGAAGGAGAGCTCGTGACGCTTGGGGACTTCCCGCGTTTTATTAGGTTAGGTTAGTTTAGGTTAGGTCCAAAGTGAGTGGATTTCATAAGGTACCCCGCTCTTGAGGAGACGACTCAGTCGTTTCCTGGCTGCACCACCAAACCTTTTTTTTAGGTTCAGTTATTGGATCAGGAGTTTGAGAGTTGAGAAGCTCTCGCTCCTGATCTAAATGTACAGTTCCACGAGTACCTAGAGAAAGAAGGTCAATCATGGCAGAGCCCCGCATTACCGTGGCAAGGCGATGCTACGACGAGAGGGCGCCCAGTATCTCGAAGGTTCCGTAGAGACAGCTGATAGGCTCAGCGTCATTCATCCTCTCGGCACGGATAGACACACCTTAGGATTAAGCCACCGTTGGGATGTCATTCAGTTAGGGAATAACAGAACCACAAGTGATTCTGTCATTCCCGTATCCAGCGGGGCTACGTGGAAGCAGGCATTCGATGTCCGGTTTGCTCAACCCCCACATCCCAAACCAATACACTCACCAAAAGCAGCATGCACAGTGATTCAGGCAGTGAAAGAAAGTGAGAGAGAGTACTTGACAGTAATATCAAAGATGGATTTGTGTCATTTGAGTTGGTTTATTCCAAGAAACACCTTTCCAAAATTATCGTAGTAAGAATTCGTTTCACCATCATATTTTACCCTAACTCAATTCTTGTAGTTTGAGAATAATAATTGAATATTACAGATATTCTGCTCTCAGAGGAGTGCCTGTGCGAAAGTAACGATTCACATTGTATTTGAATCGCTGAAGATTGAATCCATTTGAAAAAACGTTCCACATAAACGCAGTTCTCTAAATGAAAGTGTTTTCAAACAGTGGAGTTCGAGGTGTACTGAGTTAAACCTCAAAACGATGAGCAGTCACAATCTGTCACGTATTTCTGATATGACATGACATTATTATATCCGGTTCGGAGACATCTTTTTCGAAAAAACCAATGCCTGTGTTTTTGTGGAATTGAATTGAACCTGGTTACTTCCACCTCAATTCGAAATCACTTCTAGATCCTGAATATTACTAGAGTTCTTTCCCAACACCAAATCGTTATTTTTAACACCTCGACATGTATTTCAATCACCAAGTGATCATCTTTAAGAGGAAGATTAAACTGGTTAGTGTACAGTGCAGGCTAATACAAGCAGATATTTGGTTTCTGAAGAGCTGTGAAAGATATTCAGTTTTCCCAAATTTTGTTAACGTAAATATTCCTATTAAGTCTTCAATCACTGATGAAGTCCAAAAATTCGCCAAAGAAAAATGGCTTGATTTAGAAATCGATCATCTGTACACTAAACAGTTCAATCTTCCTCTTGAAGATGATCACTTGGTGATCGAAACACGTGTCAAGATGTTAAAAATAACGATTTGGTGTTGGGAAAGAACTCCAGTAATATTCATTACTACACCAAAATGATCCAACAATCCATAGCATCGAAGTTTGGTCAGCATACCCCACACGGTCGAAGACCTTATAAATATCAAGCGCAACAGCTCTTGACTCTCCATGTTTCTTGATTACGTTATTCCAGGTATGGGTGACATACTATAGAAAGTCACCTGTAGATCTTTGTTTCCGAAAGCCATATTGATGATCGCTCAAGATGTTGAAGCCTTCCAAATATTTGAGGATGTGATGGTTTATGGAGGCTTTTTGGGTTCCTACCAGTGCCGTAACTATAGGGTGACAGGTCTTTCAAAATGCCATGGGCCTTAGGCCTGACGGGGCCCCCTGCCGGAAAAGCTGCGAGCTCAGAAGTGAGCTAAAATTTTCAACAAAATTCTGTACAAATTTCAGTACAAAGTTAGACAACAGAGAATCGCAGGCACTAAAAAAAGAACAATTTTAGAACGCATCCATTGGTTGCCTCATTTTTTGTCGCGGTACTTAGATGGCGAAGGAGAGCTCGTGACGCTTGGGGACTTCCCGCGTTTTATTAGGCTAGGTAAGGTTGCGGCGTCCCACAGGGATCCGTACTTGGTCCAACACTCTGGAATATACTCTATGATGGAGTACTGAGGATAAGGCTTCCAGACGACTGTGAGCAAATAGGCTTCTCGGACGACCTGGCCATACTGGCAGGAGCTTACTCTATAGAGCAGCTGATAGAAAGAGCGAATAGTTCACTTCGCAGGGTTGGCAGGTGAATGACACAGCACGATCTAGTTCTTGTCCCGGAGAAAACCGAAGCTGTAATCCTGAAGGGTCCCAGGAAAAGAGACGGAATAAGATTTTCAGTAGGCGATACAAGCGTTATACCGAAAAGGAGTATCAGGTATTTAGGAATATGGATCGTCCAACAGGATACCTTCGGGGACCACGTGAGGACTGTGGTGGAAAAGGTAGAGGCCAGGGGAGCCATGTTAATGAGGCTACTCCCTAACGTAGGAGGCCCCCGTAGCCGAAAAAGGGAGGAACTTGCCAGCGTCGTACAATCCATCATCCTGTATGGAGCTCCCATATGGCATAATGTGACCCGGATAGGTCGGTACAAAATAATGCTTGAAAGACAGTTATATGTGGGTCCATGAGGAGCCTATTCCAAAATTATGCTATACTATACTATAGACAAAATAAAGGTGAGTTACTATTATATTTCCCATACCTAAAACTGACCGTTTCTGAGAAATTTCAAGAAATTTAAAAATACAGATCATAATTTAAAAATTGTTTTCACCCTGTAGCGTGTAACGAGCTGCTCGTGAGTAAATGTATTGCTTAGCTCAAAGGTTAAAGTTAACTATCACATGAAATGTTTAATGCAATATTAAATTGCCTCAAAATTTGGACACACATTCAATTAAATAACTTCTTGAAATTGAAGGGAACACCCCGTATTTGGTGGCGTAATTTGACACAAAAGTAGATTTCCTTCAAAACTATATCTGGGTTCCCTATACCTATCTCTTCTAGTTTTTACATAAAAAGACGTTTTTATATTTTACTTATAAGTAATTTTTTCATCTCAAAAATGGAACACGCAAAACGGCGTCCTTTCGTGGGTCTCTTCGAAATTGGGAACAGGAAAAAGTCGCAAGGGACCAAATCTGGTTAATACGGTGGCTGAGGCATGATTATGGTGTTGTTTTTGGTGAAAAAAAAACTACGAACAAGCATTGACAGGTGAGCAGGTGCATTATCGATAAACCACGAATTATTTTTTCATAATACCAGACGTTTCCTTCATATTACTTCCCGCAAGCGGCGCATAATTTCAAGTATAATACTTCTTATTGACAGTACGGCCATGTAGCAAGAACTCCTGATGCGGAGCGATGCTCATGGGACGATTTTTTGGTCAAAACTTAGCAATTCAAGAATGAACTTCGCTGCCACACGTTTCGCGTCGTCCATCACAATTTTTATTTTTGTCAGATTGTGGAAGGTGGAAATACCAAATACAATAGTTTCTGAGAAGTTGAAACATTATTTTCAAATCATTCAATTATTTCTGTACCACTCGAAAGTAGCAATAATGAAAGTCTGCTTTGGAAAATATGATATGAATTATACAGAAATCACTGGAAAAGGGAGGAACTTGCCAGCGTCGTACAATCCATCATCCTGTATGGAGCTCCCATATGGCATAATGTGACCCGGATAGGTCGGTACAAAATAATGCTTGAAAGTGCCCAAAGGAAGCTTCTGCTGCGCATCACATGTGGGTACAGGACGGCTTCAACCAGAGGGTTGCAAGTAATAGCGGGCCAAATACCGATCTGCCTTTTGACTAAGGAGCGGACGAGGCTCTACGAAAGGAGGGATGGCGCCACGGAGAAGGCAAGGAAGAAAGAGAGAGACGCAACACTGCGGGAATGGCAAGCAGAGTGGCAAGAAACAACGGAGGTAGCGCAGTGGACAAAAAAACTGATCTCCTCAGTGGAAAGATGGTATTTACTAAAAAACAGGGACGTAGACTACTGTACCACACAGATTCTGTCGGAGCACGGGTCATTCGGGCAATACACCCGAAGAATAGGCAAAACCGCCAGCAATCTGTGCAGATACTGTGGGGAGGTGGATACACCGGAACACATCCTAACTGCGTGTCCCAGGTGGGAAGGGGAGAGACATCTGGTATGCCGAGAGACCGGGCACGAGGTATTAGCGCAGAACTTCATGGAGACAGTTGAACACAACTGGAACAAGATGAGGGGCTTCATAAATAAAATAATGAAGGAAAAAATCAAGGATGAACTAGAGGAACAGGGAAGGTGAATGGAGGAAGGAACAGAAAAATAAGACTTGCCAGATGCATGTGATGTATATCGCAAGGTGATTCCGCATGCATTATTCGTGCCGAAGAGGGGGGAATTATTTCTCCTCCCACAAAAAAAAGGTTAGGTTAGGTTAGGTTAGGTTAGGTTAGGTTGGGTCCAAAGTGAGTGGGTTTCATAAGGTACCCCGCTCTTGAGGAGAGCGGCTTAGGATTAAGCCATCGTTGGGATGCCATTCAGTTAGGGAATAACAGAACTACAAGTGATTCTGTCATTCCCGTATCCAGCGGGGCTACGTGGAAGCAGGCATTCGATGGCCGGTTTGCTCAACCCCCACATCTCAAGCCAATACACTCACCAAAAGCAGCATGCACAGTGATTCAGGCAGTGAAAGTTGAACAAGGACATCCAACCCGCCCCGCATTTTATTAACTGAGAAAGTACTTTTTTCGTGGCCTTGGCGATTTGACGACGCATGGTGTTAGGGGAACCCCAGATATGTATTCAACGGAGGGCTGTACTACGCATTGTTCGTTTGATTGTTGTTACAATGGGTTACAGTGGGATTTTTCGTAATTTTACTTTCATTGAACCTGTAATAGATATCAACATGTCTGGTTCGAGAAAATATCTGTGAGATAGTGTTTTTTACGAACAAACGAGTGGTTCCGCGATGGGCAGTCCATCAAGTCCGGCGGTGACAAACTTTTTCATAGAAAATTTCGAACCACTGAAACCATATTGTTGTAAATCATGCCTTAAAGAAAATAACGCCGACCACCACTGGTAGCAGGTAATCAATTGTGCCGTAGCTAAGAGCGCGCGAATGTTCGATGTTCGCTGCCATTCTAGATGTAGCGAAAATAATGCTACCGGTTTCGATACAATTAAAAGGAATTTCTAGCGCCTTCGATTGCCAAATATGAGTGTCATTCACTCGTCCGTCGACACAGTCAAGTGGAAGTTACAGATCGCAGAGCGATCTAGTAAGGCGATATACACTCGAATAATAGTTCAAATTTTTACTTGAAATGTTTGTTGTATTTAGAGTGAAATGAAGTTGACTTTGTTTGATTATTGTTCAGTCAAGTCAATTATTAGTCAACCCACTGGGAAAAACGTAACAATATTTTTGGCTGCGTTATGTTGATGACACGTTTGTGGTATGGCAAGAAGATGAAGAGACACTAAACAAATTTTTATTGTATCTAAACTTTCCTGACCCGAAAATAAAATTCCCAATGGAATAAGAAACTCAAGGGACTCTTGCCGTTTTGGATGTTTTTGTGAACAGACGTGGAGATGGCATATTCTGCCACAGAGTGTACAGGAAACCAAAACAAACACACAGGCAGGTACCTGAACAAAAAATCTAACCACCTGCCATAACAGTAGAGTATTTGTGAACCCAAGAGTCTTCCTCAATTACCTCAATTACTCAATTACCTGAAATTACCTGAAAAATTCCTTCAAAGGGCATGGGTACGGGGAAGGAGAACTGGAGCGGATCATACCACCCAGGAGAGAGAATTTCAAAGTAACACCATCTAGGCTGGTCAAGGGAAATGCTTTCCTTCTCTATGTTGAAAATGTTACAGACTATATTGGAAAAATCCTAGAGAAACATGACATGAAACCAATATTCAGGCTAACAAAAACTATCAAAAGAGGTCTAAGGTCAGCTAAGGACCCCAGGGAACCTTCAGCAACATCCAGGGTGTACCGGATTCCTTGTAGCTGCGAGTCGGTCGGCATTGGAGCCACGAACAGAAATTTGAGTGCTTGCCGTTCTGAATACAATAGAAATTGTCGTCTCGGACAAACCGACAAATCAGCTCTTATGCTCTCAACAAAGAAGGTACTCACTTTATTCCATTCGAAGATGCAGTAATATTCTATATAACTCAAAATTACTATCCAAGAGTATATACAGGGTGATTCAAAAGTACTTTGACAAACTTCAGGAGGTGATTCCTCACAATATTCTTATATGAATTGTCCAAATAAATAAATGTCCGGAAACGCTTCGTTTCCAAGATACAGGATGTTGAAGTTTTATTTTTATTTTCGTTTTTTGAAATAACTTTTGAAATACTGAACTCAATTAAACGAAACTTGGTAATAGGAGGTTTTTGAGGTGTCGAATTCGAACCTGCTTATTGCTCTTACTCGTAGGGGGCATCACCTACATGGCTTTTTCTATTTTAACGATTCATAACTTTTTTGGACGTACTTCTAGCACATTTTTCAGTAAAAAAATCGATTCCTCTATCATATCTACGTAAATAAGCTACCCTTGTTACTAGTCGCTGTAAGCAACCGTTTTCTAAATATTTGGACTTGAAAACTTCAAGTCGATTATTT
>NW_019289704.1:162066-182414 GCF_000500325.1 Leptinotarsa decemlineata
ACCCCAGAAAGGAATTCCATATCGTAGATGAGATTCTATGAGAGAGTGATATGTTACTTTGGCAGCAGCAAATCCCAACTGATAAGATGTCAGCCTCACAGCATAAGACTCTGAGGATAACTTTGATTTGAGACTCTTGATATGGTCTTCAAATTTCAAATCACTGTCAATAGAAAGTCCCAGAAATTTGGTTGATGATTTATTCTCAACAAAGATGTTGTCAATTTGTAGATTGCTGATGGAACATTTGAAGCAAATTACGTTCATTTTAGACATATTAAAACTGAGAAAATTTGCGTCACACCTTCCTTTTGTATTGCTAATATCATGATTTATTACTGTTTCAAGTTCAAAGGGGATTTTGATCATGCCATAAAATTGTAGTGTCGTCAGCGAATAGGGTGAACTCTCCTTCCACCTTGGAGTCTAATCGTCTCAGTGTAAGAGCCCAGGAGAGTCAAGACCGAAAAAAACACGCCAAGTTCGATCAAATGTCAAGGTTTTGCTGTGACTTTCACCGTCAATCATCAGTAAATTTTACTCTGCATTACATTTATTTGTGCAATAGGTGATGTGCACCAGTCTATATGCAGTCCATCTAGCCTCTCTCTCCAGAAAAATGTGGAGTGGAGGTGGATCTAGAAAGATCTCTATGGCCACTGATAGTATGGAACAATTAGCACCACAAATGGCCAGAGAAGCCTGTCTCTGTGAGCCAGAGAGCTTCGCCTGAGCCGTTTCTGTAAAACTTTTGGCCACCAGGAAACTGCACCATAAGTGATCATTCGTCTGACAATCATCACATGAATTCAATGGATTTGTTTGGCACCTGAACCTCAATTTTTTCCACAAATCCTACGACATGTCCATAGGGACAGTCTGGGTTTGTATAAAACTTTTTCCAAGTGAGCGTTCCTTGTGAGTTCTTTATCGAGGACAATGCCAAGATATTTCACCTCCGTTCCTAATGGAATTCCAATTGATAAACCCATTGTTTAGCCACCACAGCTACATCCAGTGTGAGACGCGAAGTGGCAGCAAACATCAAAAGGTACAAGATGAAAACTTATGCAGCCCACTCACTTCATGGCCATCAGCCCCCCAAAGGTCGCTTAAGGTCAAGGAAGTCCTTTCTACGTAGTACGTTGAGTAGAGTAGAGTAGAGTAGAGTTTTATTTATCCATGTTACGTATGAATACATCTATGGCAGGTCACATTACATGAAGAGAAATATTGCAATAAAAATAAAATGTTAAACACATATAAACAACACAATGAAATTATTATTTGAAAATAATTATTGGCTGACCAAATAATTATTTGATGCTAAAAGATGATATATTATGGGTGTTTTAATGAACGTGCTTCAAATATTCCATTACATTGTACAAACATTTCTCGAGGAGAAACATCTTTTACTTTGTATACCACTGGATTCTTCACCAAACATAACAAAACTCAGCCTACGGCAAGAAAAGCTCCGCGACTTACCTCTCTGGAACCCCTCAGACCCTTCTTCCTGGCAGATACCCGAAGTGGAAGACCTGGAGATATCTAAACAGACTAGGAGTGAGGTAAGCGGGTCGAGGGCAATTCGACCGGGTGGGGTTTTCTAACTGGCCCTAAAACTCTATGCAAATTTGGAGAACAACAAACCGCCCAACGTCTCCCCAACTGCACGCTATACCCACAATCATGCACAAACAGACTAGAAGTGAGGTAAGCAGGTCGAGGGCAATTCGACCGGGTGGGGTTTTCTAACTGGCCCTAAAACTCTATGCAAATTTGGAGAACAACAAACCGCCCAACGTCTCCCCAACTGCACGCTATACCCACAATCATGCACAAACAGACTAGAAGTGAGGTAAGCAGGTCGAGGACAATTGATCGGGTGGAGTTTTCTAACGGACCTTTCAACTCAATGCGAATTTGGAGAACAACAAATCGCTCAACGTCTCCACAACTGCACGCTATACCCAGAATCATGCACAATGGAGGACCTCCAAATACTGAAAGAAACCGGCACGAGGGTTGCAGATTTTTGTCCTCAAATAATTTAATTTTACTATTTGTTACCGCCATTGTGGACTTCTTTCTTTCGCTGACAGCGAATTATACTGTACTGACGCTTATGACGCGAAATAAATAAATACTTATGTACATTCAAATATAAAACAAAACACCTTTTTCTTTTCAGTTTGTACTCCAAACATTCGTTATGTAATTGAAGGGACAAGAAAATATTAGGAGCAGAAAGTTGTTGATTCACAGATGGATCAAAAACACCTTCCGGTTGTGGTGCAAGTGTTTTCAGTCGAACACCCAGGACCGAGATATCAACCTGCCTAGGAACGTCTGCGACTGTATTTTAAGCGAAAATTTACGCTATGGAATTGTGTGCGGAGAGATTGAAAGAATCCAACCTCATACAAAAGTCAATAAAAATATTCTCGGACAGTCAAGCGGCGTCGGAAGCTCTTAGTTTCTATAGAGCAACGTCTAAATTGCCAATTGCTAAATTGCCAATTGCTATCAAATTGCCAAAAATAACTTTCTTCTATAGGAAGACCTAACAGATTGTCTCTGGCCTGGATTCCTAGCCATACTGCAATGAGGCTGCTGACTCCCTTACAAAGGAGCTTTAGGATTTGCCCAACGAAGATTGAATACCTGGATGATAAGATGATTTATGGACTTTTGGCAGAATCTTCCTGGATTGGCTCATCCACCCTTCGAAGCTTGATACCAACTAGTTGTTGGACTACAGTAGGGATAAACTACGATGTCTAAAAGGCCTTCTTACAGGTCACTGTCATTTGAATCCTCATATGCAGACACTCGAAGTCTCGGAAGACAGTGTGTCTCGCCTATGTTTGGAAAATGTTGAAACAGCAGAGCACATACTTTGTGCCTGTCCCGCTGGAGACCGAATCAGGTTTTTAGAGCTCGGCAGAGCCTTACTCTTACCATCTGACCTGAAAGACCACTCACCATACAAACTAACCGGCTTCATTAAGAAGCTGGGTTTATTTGGTCAAATGTGAATAGGTGTGAGCCACAATAAACCCTTGCGGGATGCGGTGGAGGGTCAAATAGGCCAACTCACTTTGGACCTAACCTAACCTATGTAATTGAATAAGATATCATTAATAGGAACGCACAATAAAGCATATGAAAGAGTTACGATATAAAATCACACTTTCATGGGACACTGTCATCCTCAATGGCGAAATAAGAATGATATTACAAGATAAAGCCGTTATTTCATTCACAACATTACGACTTTATATCATGAATAAGAAAAAATCTATTCTTGCCACGATAACGGTACGTAACGACCCTCATTTGATTTACTCCCAGGCACAAGAATCGTCTTCGAATTGACAGGGATATTTTTAGGAGAGTTTACTAGTTAACCTTCTGTATTGTTTTATTTTCAGGAAAGTAAACAAGAATTATAGATGTTTTATTGCGACACCAAGGTATTGTTCCATGATCTAATAAGTAATTTCTCGACACGACCGTTGAATATCACGTGAGACCTTGCAGTGGGTCTTTGGTAATCATGTTGTTCATTTCATTTGCATGAAAAGAGAATAACGGGCCAATTATTCCAACGGCTTGTTTTTCTGATGACGATCAAGAAACAACAGCATTATTTTTAAATATTGTTGATGAACTCGTTTGCGTTGGCCTTTCAGAAATGAGTGACTGAATGTCCCAAACTGAATTAATGACGAAATTCTACAGTTGATTGGAATATGAACAGGTCTGCCCAAATCAATAAAATTCAAAATTACAATAATATAGTATAAACTCTGCAAAACCCTCAAAGTTATAGGAGAACCAAGATCGTGATATTGAAACGTAACCGCCCAGTTCAAAATTCACATGGGTTGAGTGAGTTTCATCGAAATATTGATGTAAAATCAAGCTCCGTTTTCTAGAAAAAAAAACACTTCTCAAAACTATCCATGGACAACATAAAATAAAAACCAAAATTGTAGCACAGGAATTTTATAAACAATGCCCTTCAGATGACCCCATAAATAGAAATCTAGAGGATTCATATCAGGACTGCGACCTGGCCAACTGTGAGGTCCTGCACGTCCAATCCAGTGATAAGGGTAGGTGATGCTGTTGAGCAAAAGTACTAAAATGAGCTGAAGCAACGTCGTGCATAAACCGCATGTTGCCTCTTATAAGTACCCGCACTTCTTCTAACAAAATGGATAAATAATCTCGTCAAAAGTCCGTATAGGATTGATCTGATAATCTTGCTGGTAGGAAAAATGGGCCAATCAGGTAGTCACCAAAAATTCCTACCCAAAAGTTCAGAGAAAATTGTTGCAGAAAATGAATTTCTCTAATAACGTGGGGTTTTTCGTCGGCCCAAAAATGGTCATTGTGAAAGTTCATAATACCGTCTCGTGAAATATTTGCTTCGTCCGTAAATAAAATATTTGGTGAAAAATTATTTTTGTGTGCCACAGTATGAATCAACCACGTGCGAAACATTAATCTTGAGTGAAAATCCCGGGGAAGTAGAGCTTGGACCCGTTGTATATGATATGGGTATAAGAGGTATCTTTTAACGACTGTCCATATGGTTTTTGGGGTGATTTCCAGCTGCAGTGCAATATTCTTGGTACTATTTGAAGGATCTTCTATCGCATCAAGTATATCTTCTTCCAGTTCAGGCATTGTTCTGGTCTTCCACCACCTGCATTTTTATTAAATCTCCCAGTTTTACATAATTTTGCATGTAGCGTTCTCAATATTTTAGCACAAGGAATTACTCTCTTGAGATATCTGTCCTGGTACATTCTTCGTGCTTCTTCCACATTTCCATTTGCTAATCCATAAATAAAGTGCATGTCAACCATTTCAGCGTTAGTAAAATTTGTGATATTGATGACTTATTTATTTTGTGGAAATTCATCTTCAATTAAATGATATTTTCACATTGAACAATGGCAGTTATTAACATAGGATATGAATTTTATTTTATTAAATTTTACAAGGTTTGTGAACCTGCACCAAAATCCTTCAAAAACATTTTTTTAAGGGGTGATTCCGAATCAAATGAGCTATCACTCATATTTTTAGGACCTTAATCTGTATGTTTTTTTTTTGAACTTGTTGATACTAAATCTAGGACCATTGGAAATAGACAAAGATACGGTGATAGTGGAAAAAAATGAAACGAAATATTTCGGAATCATTATAGACTGTCACCCTGAGATGGGATTTGCGTATTACCAGCGTAAAGAACAAATTAAGAGGATTGCTAAGCAAATTCAGATATCTTGTTGATTATTTAAACATGAAAAACCTCAAAATATTGTATTTTGCCCTGGTCTAGTCTCAGCTATCCTACGGCATCCTGGGATGGGTTGGAGTAGCAGAAAATAACTTGAGTAGTTTAATTGTAATAGAAAGGTGGATATTGAGAATAATATTTGAAAAAAACATGAGGTATTCCTCGGATCTACTTTATTCCGAAAACCGAAACCGAAAAAGAGAGGTACATATGAGGTACATATTAGAAATACGCGACGGACTGTGGCTGTAGTACTTGTGTTTTGTCCTTAAAAAAATACTTGGATTTTTTCCAGTTCTGAAGACGAAGGCAGATCTTAGCTTTCGAAACGTCAAGATAACTATCTATATAATTTCTTAGATCTTTTTGATAGGCAACATTATTCAGTATGACAAGTTACTGATGAATAGAAAAATACTTTGGAAAAGAATGATAATAATACAACAAGATATCTTCTGAATGAACGAAATCGTTAACTGTATTGTCCACTTTTTTCACTTGTCGAAAAAAGGATGCTGTGTTTTATCGCGTAGGTACTTATTTTATTTATCACGCATATGTATTCTTCCATTGTAAATCATCTTCTCATGTTTCGCTCACTAAGAGTTATTATTGTTGTTAAGAGTATTTCGTCATTCATCGGTTAGTTGTAGTTTAAACCATCTATCATTTGGTTATAAACCATCATGTGTATACTTTTTTGGTCTTTTTTATGTAAATGTCTCATTTGGTCGTTTATCTTGTAGTAAAATACAAATTTCAATATCGTTGAATATTCTAGATTAACTTGGCATCACTATTCATTTATTTAAATCATATTTTTTAAATCACAAAGAAAGCTATCGTAGATAGTACTAATTACACTTGGTTGCGAAATTCATAAATATATAAGGAAAAACAGTTTTCTTTATATCAAGATGGAAAAGAAACTGTATTTTATCTATTTAAATTACTAGTGGAATGAATGATATTTTCCTAACCCCAAGTCCAACATTAGAATACTCATGCCTCACCTGGCAAGGGTGACATCTACCGGGTGTGTGTGACAGTGCCAAAAAGATGTATGACTCAAAACCCGCTCAATGTTACTATCGGAACCTTCAAGATCCAAAGCGCCCTCTCCTCGTATAAAGCCTTGTCACGGTAATGCGTGACTTTGCCGTGATAGACTTCCCTTCTTCAGTTACTCATGGAACCCTTAATGAACAACGAAGTTACCTTTAAAGCCAACCTTGAGTCCGCCAAGAAGATCGATGTCAACAAGAGCTTGACAGTTCTCCAACTCTTGATCCTCTTATCAAATCTAGGAGGCTGGATGGTGTAACCAGGAAGCACCTCCTCAAGAGCAGTATATCCTATGAATTTGCCTGCTACCAAATGCTTGAGCAGCAAAAGCAGAATCTGCATTAGGAGAGGAAACAAACTTGCTCTGAGTTGCTCACCAAAACTTACAGTCAAACGATGATTTATTCAAACCAGGGGCGAAAAAGCATTGCATGGCTAAATCTGCATGGCTAAATCTTTTCAATTTTCACAGTGCCTTCTTCATTCTTCATCGTGATGCTCACGATGTAAATTCGACGTAAATTCGACGATGTAAATTCGACGTAAATTCACTCAATACTGCCCTCGATCAAATGTGTCGTGAACTACATTCTCTGATAACTGGATCAAGTACACTGTCTCTCTGTACACGCAAATAAATCTTATGTCATGCTCTTTGGTAGGGCCAACTGTAGAAAATCGTTGTAGCGAATTGATTAATATTTCCATTGATGGGGTTCAAATTAACAAATAGAGACGTAACAAAAAGATTGGGCCTTCATCTCGATAATTCTCTGTGATCCACTACACATGTTTTTTATATTATTAAAAAGGGATGTACTTATGAAAACTAAAATACTCAAGCATTAAAGCACTAAATTGTCCTTCAGAACCGATAAACATCTTTTGACTGCATCTAAACATAAAACCCTTTTTTTTCGAGGCTCTTTTTCTTATAACATTGCAAGTGATTATGATTTGTTGTCATTTGATGAACCTATAATAATATAATCTGATGATTTTTTCGACATAACATCGTGGAAAGGAAAAGGGTTGAACAACGAATTATAAGACATAAAAATAGTGTATGAAAAACGAAGGAAAGTACTTGAGAAAATTCTAAAACGAAAGAATAGATATGAAGGATGGATTAAAATGACATGAAAATTTCTGGAAAGTTAAGAAGGAAAGTAGTGCCTTCCCCGCTGGGGACCGAATCAGGTTTTTAGAGTTCGGCAGAGCCGTACTCTTACCATCTGACTTGAAAGACCACTCACCATACAAACTAATCGGCTTCGTTAAGAATCCGGGTTTATTTGGTCGAGTGTGAATAGGTGTGAGCCACAATAAACCCTTGCGTGTTGCGGTAGAGGGTTCAATAGACCCACTCACTTTCGACCTACTCTAACCTAACGATAAAACCATTCTGCGACCGTCAATTCATCCTAACCTTTAATTTATGCATGTTTTCAAGTGTTGAAGAAGAATCTTTTCGTTATGTATTCCAAAATGATGATCAAGTTTATCAACTCTTATTCAGATTTTAGATCTGCGGAATGAAAAAATGTTAAATCTACTCGGTTAATCCAGTGACTTTAGATACATTCATGGTCTCCATTCATACTTTCTTTTTCAAATAATATGTACGCAACTTTTTTTTTCGAAAAAGTCTCGGATAAAATTCGTTTTCATAACACCTTCGATGATCGTCCATAACAGAAAGTTATTTTGACCGGTTCAATACAACCGGCGGAATGACATTGAATTCGATTCGAACATGAAGGTTCTGTTATTCACAGCTCAGATTATTGTAACGATATAGGCGTCTGATGACAAATCACAAAGTTGTTCAAAGGTCAAATTTCATATTAGAAGAGGAGATACAGCGATTCTGCAACTGATTATGCATAACGAGATGCAAAAAAGGGGTCATGGTACATTGAAGAGAACATGGAATTTAAAAGGTAGTCAACTGGAGCTGTTTCAATTACGCGAATGAAAATTAATATTTATTAGAACAACTTATATTTGTTGACAGAACATTTTGATATCAAAATGCAATATAACTTGGGCATATACAGGGCGTTCCAACGAAAACTTGACCCCCCTGTTAGTCAAAAACAGACGTGTAATCGAAAAGTTCAAAAAACACGGTCAGCAACTATCCTCCCTATTTTTCAATGGCATGGTTTTTCATAATTTGAAAGGTATTTTGTCCCTCTATCACTTCTATAATTTTTTTCGAAATTGGTTCATTCGTTATTGAGAAATTGAATGTTGAACGGTCGGTAGCCAGGAGGTTTGACGTGAGTGCTTGTTCACTCACTCGAATTAACTGCCGTGTTGGTGGGTGGTTCAAGCCCCAGTCTGAACGATCGACTTTCACTTGCTGTCGTCCAACCTGTATTAGAAATCACACATTAAAAGATAAGACCTTGTTAATCCTTAGCTCGCACAAGTTTAGACTTCTGAGGGGTGTCGTTCGTAGGGGTGTAACAGCTGGTTAACGAAAAAACAGATTTCAAACAGATTTAAACAGAATTAAACAGAATTTTCATCTAAGCAGAACCAGAAAATTCGCTGTCGCTCATTTTATTGAAGAAATCAACAAAAGTAATATCAATGGCAACACAATCAACGGATAAAGTGTTCAAAATGACCTACCTCCATCTAGTTCCATACAATAATACAGTCTACTTTCGAAAGCGTTCCTTATAATATTGAAGATGTCCGGTGTCAGAAATCGGCGTTCCCAAACAATTCTCTGTCGCAGGTCTTGTAGATTTGTAGAATTTATTTTAATCAGTAGTAAACGTTTTGAAATGGACCACACTGTTAGTTTTTGTTGAATCTAGTTGTCGCAGAACAAAAAGTAGATAGTTGCCACTGTCACTTCTTCACGAATTATTATTCGGTCATTCTTATTCACTGTTTTCCAACATGGTTTATTCTACTGGAAAAAGAATAGAAATTGTTGCAACCTATTAGCGAAATAATGAATGTGCTGAAGCTGCTGCAAGCATTTATAATATGAATCATCCAGACCACAACGTGAACCATCAATACGTTAAACAGTTATTGGATAAGTTTCGAACTTCAGATTCTGTTCACAACAGAAAACATGAAGCATCTTGTCAGAAGAAATATTCCGTGTCATGAATGAGGGAGTTGAAGTTGCAGTTTTAGGACTTGTACCAATGGATAATCGATAAACTATCAGACAAGTAGCTATAGTGTATCAGCTACTAGTGTTTTTCGGATTTTAAAAGCCTACAAATTGAAATTTCGATATAGGACTAGTTCAGGAATTGAACGGACACGATCCTGATCGTCGACTTCAGTTTTCTGAGGTGTTCAGTGAGAAATTGACCAATAACCAAAACCTATTATAAAATACATGTTTTCCAGACGAAAGTTGACAGTTATGTCTATTCATAACTGTCGTTACTGGAGCGATGTGAATCCTCATTTGGTGATGGAAACACATTCACGAACTCCACAAAAATTAATGTATGGGCCAGCATTCATGGTAATCATATTGTTGGACCATTTTTCATTGAAGGTAATCTCAATTACAAGACTGTGTAGATCCATTACACAAATTTTAGAAAATAATCACAATTTAGAAGAAAATCAAATAATATTCCAGAGGCCTGGTGTAGCCCTACATTTTGATGTTCGGGTGAGACAGTTTTTGGACGAACTTTTTTCCAATGCGTTGGAACGACAGAAGGAGTCTAGTGGAATGGCCAGCTAGATCACCCGATCTCACACCGATGGACCTCTTTCTGTGGGGACATATCAAGTCGAAAGTGTACTCTACTAAGCCTACAAATCTAGAAGACCTTGGACAGAGAATTGTTCGGGAATGCCAATTGCATCTTGAATAATGTTAGTCAGAAAAATGTTCACAAGTGGTACAAGATTTCCACAGAAGGCCGAGAAGATGTGAATGACGACGCTCCAGCACATCAACAACCGATAAAAATATTGAGAAAGTGAAGAAAATTGTTATGAATAATCGTCGAATCACTATTAGAGAGGTTGCTGAGGATGTCGGCATATCGGTTGGCCCATGGGTTGGTTCATGCTAATAATTATTTTCGAAAATTTGGGGAATGAAGCGTGTGGCAGCAAAGTTTGTTCCAAAATTGCTAAATTTAGACCAAAAAAACCATCGCATGAGCATGGCTCAAGAATTGTTAAATGACGTCAACGACGATCCAGATTTGTTTGAAAGGGTCATGACTGATGAGAGATCATGGGTTATGACATCGAAATAAAAAACCAATCGTTTCAATGGATGAGCCCAAGAGAATCAAAACCAATAATATAACGCCAAATTCGATCAAGGTTTTGCTCACCAAATTCTTCGATTGTCGTGGCGTAATGCATCAGAAGTTCTTGCCACATGGTCGTACGGTCAATAAGGAGTATTATCTTAAAGTTATGCGCCGCTAGCGAGAATCAATACAAAGAAAACGTCCGGTGTTGTGGAAAAAATTCGTGGCTTTTGCATCACGATAATGCCCCTGCTCACTCGTCATTGTTTGTTCGTATTTTTTTGCCAAAACCAACAAACACCATTATCATGACACAGCCACCGTATTCACCAGATTTGCCGCCGTGCGATTTTTTCCTGTTCCCATGATTGAAGAGACCCATGAAGGGACGGCGTTTTGAGGAGATAAAAACCTAATCGCTGACAGAGCTCAAGACATATCAAAATGAGCATATCAGAAATGCTTAGAGAATTGGATCAAACGCTGGCATGCGTGTGTGTTTTTAGTAGAAGGGCAAACTTTTTAGTTTACCCTGACAAGTTACTGCGTAAAAATCAAAAGTATTCTTCACAAAGAAAAATCTTCTATTTATCAGTAACTTGTCGTATTTAACAATTTTGCCTATCAAAAAAATTGTTAAGAAATAATACTTATCTTTTACGTTTCGGAGGCCAAAATCTGCCTCCGTCTTCAGAAATGGATAAAAAATTCGAATATATTCGCAGAATGAGACTCCATAATTATCAAGAGCGAAAAACATTCAGTATTTAGTAAAACAATTGAAAAATTTCCTATCATTCCGAACATTCCACAAAACTCACATAGACAAACCGTACGTACCTACATTTCGTGGAAATACCGTGGATACCTGCATACACATAACAATGACATTTTTGGAATATTTTGACTTCAGTTATTTAATCCATATATGAAAACCATGACAACGTAATGGAACTGTAAATGAATTAAAGAATGGATATAAATAACTGTCTGTTTATTAATGATTCACGAGGAATACAATGGCGAAATCCGTTGATGTCTATTTCCTGCTAGTACACACACTAGATGCTTTGTAACCTCAATTACCAGCACTCAATAATGGACTTTGTAAAATTATTACGTTCTGGTTACCGCAAGGTGATAACCGATGTCCCAGAATGCCCCCTTCAGTTTGATTCAAAAAACTTGCAAAACATGAAAAATTAACTAAAAATATTTCATCAGTTCGGAATTCCATATAAATTGATTTGAAATCCCTGAAAAAAATTAAAAAGATTAACCGAAAATAACAAAAAACTGAAAATTACAAAGAAATAACATATAAGCTACAACCAAAAATAATTNACGCTTATTTAGTATATAGTGAACATTAGAGAATTTTGTACTCTACTCTATACATTGATTCTGTTCATTTTTTCATAAATTTTTATTTTTTGACCCATTGCTATATGTAGTCGTTGGAACCAAATGGTACCGAAACAGCCCGAAAACTTAACCAAGCATGATAGCGTTAATAAACGCATTGGTTTTGACAAACATTTCGTTCCGGAGATTGTAGCCTCGAAGATGAGGCCTAAAGTAGACAACCTACAGTATCCTGAAAAAAGGGTTCGAGGATACTGATGGAGACTGGCCCATCACAAACGGTGCCGAAGAACTGGGCGTCAACTCACATGCAGTTTTTGGTGGTTTAAAACGTATTTGATCGGCAGAAATCGTCACGTTTCGAAGTCCGTCCTTCTTTGCTTTTGCACAACCAAAACGATCCATTTTTGGATCGGATCGTCGCATGTGATGAAGACTGGATCATGTATGATAACAGGAGACGTTTAGGACAGTGTTTGTATACCGGTGAGCCACCCAGGCACTTTTCAAAAGGCGAAAACCCACCAGAAAAAGACCATGGTTACTGTATGGTGGTCAGCGGCTAGTGTGATTCACTATAACTTTCTGCAACCGGGCCAAACCATCACAGCAGAGTCCTATTGTGAGGAAATCTACAAAATGTACCAAAAATTGCGACAGCTGCAGCCGACACTGGTCAATAGAAGATCCTGCTGTATGTTTCACAAATCATCGTTCGAAAATTTAACGAATTGATCGTCGAAGCTCTGCCTCCCCCACCATACTCACCATACCTCTCGCCAATTGACCACCATCATTTCAAGTATTTCGATATCTTTCTCATCGTCCAATCAAGACTAGGCAAAATCGGCTTCCAACGACTTCATCGAATCCTAAGCATATAATGTTCATGATGCACTGATTGGAACCTTTGGTGTGGTAATGAATGAGTTTATTTCCAACACCAAACCGTTATTTTAACACCTCGACACGTGTTTCAATCACCAAGTGATCATCTTCAAGAGGAAGATCAAACTAAACGATTGCTTTTATGAACAACAGGAACAACAGGAAACAGATTTTTCAAACAGGAGGAAACGGCTATGGGTAACCCCCTACCTGTCAAACCTGTTCATGAGCAAATTCGAGATGGAAACCAAAGAAAAGTCAAAGTATTTTCCTAGGATATGGCTAAGGTATATGGATGATACTTTCGCGATATTCGGTAACAAAAATCGAATATTGAGGACTTTGTTTCCTTCTTAAATAATGGATTTCCGTCAATAAAATTCACGTATGAGTTAGAAAATAAAGGACAACTTCCATTTCTTGACATTTTGGAAATGAGGACGGTTCACATAACTGTGGATAGCACAAACGTGCTGACTTTTCCTCTGACACATGAGAGGTTCACAAAAGAGAAACGTACAATACAGGAAATAGCAGCCACTAACGGTTTTTCGAGGGGTATTGTAGATACATAAGAAGGAAGAAGAAGAATGAAGGAAATCTCGATTTTTTGAAAAGACGAAAACCAAGATAAATATATCTTAGTTCCATACCACCTACATACGAAGAACTTTGGAAAGATTTTCAAGGAATCAGGTATTAAGGTGGTTTTTAAAACAAGTCATACCCTACAGAGCCTTCAAGGAAGTTCAAAAGACAAAGTCGAGAATTCAGAAAAGTCTGAAAATTACATGTGAGGACTGTGATGCAAAATATTATGGAGAGACAAAAAGATCTGTTAAAATAAGATNAAATCAAAGTTACATGGCAATCTACACTTAAAATATGGAAGACCTGGAAAATCAGCGGTTGCCCATCATATTTTGCAACATATTTTCCATAGACTTCAGTTCATTAAGATTAGTTAGACAAGTTAACAACAACAGACATCTAGATGTCTATGAGGGTGTAGAAATTAGTAAACATAATAATATTATGAATAACGATGGTGGACCAATACCTAATGGGTAGTATAATAGGTAGTATAAATATAGCTTTTGAAATAATATTTTAATTATTAGATTTACCTGATTATTACATAAGGACACATTGTAAAATTAATTTAAGACAAGTAGATAAGGCAACATTGTGAAATTTATGTTGAAACAACCTAATAGTTGACATTGTTTCTCTACAGTTGAATGGTGGAGTTCAAATTTCTGTTGTTTCAATCGTTTTCTAGTGATGACCATCATGACCTTTCTAGTAGTATGGATACTGAAGAAACGTCATGAAAACCCAATTTCCAATCGTTAAACTTCTTTGTACAATGCAAATGTGAATCTGATATTTGAATGAAAACAAATTTTTCGTCTAAAATGAATATCTTCTTTTTCTCACTGTTTTTCATTGAATAACCTTTCGTAATCTGAAAAATAAACAATTGAGACGTTCACTGAAGATACACTACAAAAACACACTTTTGTCTATTTTCCACTATATTTCTTTATTGTTGAACAAGAATATAACTTTCATTTTCTTTCAATAACTTATCCAATTTATAGACGGAATTCACGAATACAAGTTACTGACTAATTGGACTCTTCAGTGGTTTTCAGTTTGTCTGTTATTTCACTTCAATGGATATGTTATCCTCAAGTCAAGTCAAGAGTACATACAATATCAAGCATATTCAAACGATACTTTCTGGTTAAACACTTTCATGAATACAGTCAGTCGACTTGTTTCTAAGATCCTACGAGTTACCTAATACTGAATGAAATCCATTTCGACAGCTCACGTTTCCATCTGCTAAGTACTTACCCAATAAGTAACGATTTCACTAATTTCAAGAGTAAACACTCACAAGGTTGAACATTATCTTGCGCTATTGTTGGACATACCGTGATTTCTTGAATAAATTTTTGCTTGAGGTGAGATCATCTTTCAGGGCCATCGCCACTATAAGTGTGGGATACAGATTCAGAATTATCGCGACAGCCGAATAATTCTTTTGCTACATCAGATCAGAGCACGTGGTCGGATTGAACCTATAAGATCAACATTATCTTCACTGAATGATTTTTGAATCAAAAAGCCCAATTAATCAGTAACTTGTCGTCTTCATAAATTTTTCTATGTTGAATGAGATTTTTTGACGCTTTTTCAAGGCGCTCTGAGAGCAGTACCTGTGCAAAAGTAGATAAATTAATTAAACAAATTTCATTTCTATTCTTACCTCTTGTTCGTTCATGTTCGTTTTGATTTCGTTCTGCCCTGCCCTGACAGAATGTATGAATAATATGAAGATGATTTCCAGTCCTCTCTACTCGGAAACAGTACTTTATAAGGCAGTTTGTAGTTGACAGTCAGAGGACATTTCCAAAATGCTGTGACTTCCAGGGTCAACCAACAGTCTGTTGCACTCTGCAGTGAATTGATTTGTGCAATTGACAATGTGCACAAGTCTATAATAATATGCAGGCCATCTAGCCTCTCTCTCCAGAAAAATGTGGAGAGGAAGTAGATCTAGAAGGATCTCATGGCCGCTGACGGTGTGGTACTGATTCTGTTCTGTTCTGTTCTGATGGCACCACTGATGGTCAGACATGCCTGTCTCTGTAAGCCAGGCCATTTTCTGTAAAGCCTTCGGCCACCAGGCAATTGAACCATAAGTGATCATTGGTCTGACAATCATCACATACATTAAATTGATTTGTTTGGGATCTAAACCCCAAGTTTTACCACAAATCCTTCGACATGTCCATAGGGACAGTCTGGCTTTGTGTAAAACTTTTTCCAAGATATTTCACATGCGTTCCAAATGGAATGACCTCATCATTGAGGGAAAGTGTCGTTAGATCATCCAATTTTCTTCTCCTGGTGAAGGGCCAGTTATGGTCGATTCTATACATTTCCTAGCCAAAGATGATCCTATACATTCAGGTAATGTATTGTCAAATGCTCCTTCAATATCGAGAAATACAGCAACCGCAATCTCCTTGTTGTTAAGGGATTGCGAGATTTTCTCTACCAGGTTTTTTAATACTAAATCTGTCGATTTTCCGGTTTGATAAGCATACTGGTGGTTATTCAGGAGGATGTGTCCGTCCAATATCATCTCCAGTACATTCAACAGGAAGGATGTAAGGCTGATTGGTCGTACCGATTTAGGGTGTGGGTCTTTCCGAATCACTTTAGGTATATATACCACCCTTGCTGCCAACCAATTGGGTGGTATATAGTTCCACGCCAGACTAGCTCTATACAATTTTATGAGAATAGGTAAAATTATTTCCGGTCCGTTTTGAAGAAGAGCTGGAAATATACCATCCTCTCCGGGAGATTTGAAGAGCTGAAACGACATGATAGCCCTCAACTGCCGGTGCTTTGATAACCTTCTCCATGATCTCCCAATCGTTCTTTTTTGGGCATTTAGCGCACTCGAAGAAAAGTGGTTTTCTATCAAAAGCTTCAACGTCGTGAATGTTCCATCGGGTCGTTTAAGCGACCCAATTTCAGCAGTCAGCTCTCTAGAGAGAATCTTGTGAATTCTTGTGCTGCGCAGTAAATCATAGATACCCTCACAGAACTTCCTCCAAGCAACATACAGTGAAACAACGAAAACTTATCAGAGCCATTTTTGAATATAAAAAGTAAGATTTTTAAAAAAAGCTCGGACACGTCGATTTCTAATTAAAGGGGGGATTTTTTATTTAGGCATACAAGTTACCGAGTGGTCTGTCTAATGTATTATTAACATGGCAATTTCAACTTCAAATTATCTCGAAAACTAATCGTTACAAAAATGTTCTTTTGAGAGTTGTAAAGGTATTCGAAAGACCTTTAAAACAAGGTGCCACTCGACCTAATTTCCCTATCTAAATAAGGGTCGTGGGACGCACCCCTCCGAGGGGGTGCGTACAACAAAAATCTGATTAGTCTGAAAGGTGTCCGAGCTTTTTTTAAAAATCTCACTTTTTATATTCAAAAACGTATCTGTTAAGTTTTCTTTATTACACACTGTATAATATATGGAGCATTTTAAACAGTATGTTGGTGAGACTTGCCAGAATGATACTAAAGATTGGTGGAGATACGTTGATGATATCTTAGGCGTTTGGAATAATAACCATAACGATCTGAATGCTTTTTTGAATAAAACCAACGAACAGGAAGCAACAATTAAGTTCACAATTGAGATTAAATAAGATGGTCAACTCCCCTTTCTTGATGTATTGTTGTAGAGGTCGTCAAATCAATTTGATACAAATGTTCATTGAAAGAAAATACATACTAATAGATATCGCCACCACACATAAAATCAACATGCCAGTGTTGAAAAATGTATAATTAATTGTCTTTATAACAGAGCAAAAACGATATAGGTACAATTCAACTGAAAATTTCAATAAAGAAAAGTCATTAATGAAATCTGCTCTGAAAGAGAACGCTTATTTAGATCCGTTCATAAATTTAATAATAAATGCAATAGAAAATGAAAAGTCAATCAAAAACCAAATGAGTGACAAACAGAATCACAAATTCAACAACCTCCAACTCAATTACCGACTCAACATCCACCGACACCTTTCACAACTAATGTTATACTCTACATTTCACGACTATCTGAAAAGACGAGACGAATTGGAAATCGATATGTTAGAACTTCTTACAAAACAAAAAATACACTGAGATCTTCACTCACACGAACAAAACCCAACAACACAGTAGAAAAAACCATGAATTGTTTTTCCACAATATTGCTTCTCGCAAGCGACGCATAACTTCCAGATAATACTGCTCATTGACCGTACGACCATGTGGCAAAAATCTTTGATGCACTACGCCACGGTAATTGAAAAAAAACAGTGAGCAAAACCTTGACATTTGATTGAACTTGGCGTGCTCTTTTCTTCTTGGCTCATCTGAGCTCTTTCATTGGGACGATTGGTCTTTGGTTCCGATGTCAAAACCATATACCCATGATTCCTCACCAGTTATAACCTTTTTAAGCAAATCTGGATCGCCAGTCTGGATCGCCATCTGGTCATTCAACAGATCTCGAGCGATGCTTATGCGACGGTTTTTTTTAATCAAAATTCACCAATTTTGGAAAGAAACTTCGCTGCCACAAGCTTCATGCCCAAAATTTACGAAAAAATTACATGGGATGAGCCAACCGATACGGCGACCATCTGTGAGAAGATGAAACCACTTGTAATCATTTTTCTGGCTCAGACTGCAATCATCGTATGCCACTGTCAACATTTCAAGTGTTCTTGCACACATAACTTCATTTTTCACTAAATTTGATGCAAATTTTTTTATCCATTTTTTTCGATATCGGAAAATCACCTAACACTCAAAACACTTCTAAGTGTTATGTCTCTCAACACCAAACTGAACATGCTAAACAGCTGGAACTGTGAACATATGTTCGAGACGAGTGCACCAACATGAAAAAATAAAAAATCGCTAATCGCATGTACGTAGTCCCCGAAGTTAGAACATTCACCTTATTTTTTGAAGAGACCTTTCAAATTTAGGCCTAAAGTCGCTCTTGAAGTGGAGAAATATTATTGTAACGCATTTCAGCAGACACTTTATCATCAGCGAATGATTCAGTCGACAAACAAAAGTTTGCATCTATGGATATCCAGTTATTTGAAGAATATTAACTTCCTGGTGGAACTAAATACATCATTATTCGTTCTCGTATATCTTCATTGGCCTGTCCGTGACACGGATGAGATAGGTGTACTTTCAGTTGAAAAGTACACGTACATAGCACATCTATCACAGAGGGAAACGAAATGAAACCTTGCTCATGCACCTCGGATAGTGCCACGGTCCATGGTCGCACGCAGTTTATAAATGATTCGATCAGTCATCGACAAAACGTCAAACCCGTTAACCACATGTATAATTCCTAGTTTTACGGTTCTTTTCTCATCGAAAAAACGGGGTTACGTTGCGATTGTGAAACCACAATTTCTGTTTACAACTATGCACTATAAAACACATGGAGTGCACATTTTTAACGCGTACACTTGATGCTTGTTTAACACTAACTTTCATTCGAAGCAGGTAACTGGGAAGTATTCAAATTTTAATTCACATTCATTTTGGTTTTCTACAGACGGATGTCCACCAAACGGACTCGCTTGCGACTAATTTCATTTCCAAAAACAGGAACAAAAAACTTGTTTTAGTTTCGAAAACAAACTCGGAACTCGAATTTCATCAAACAGACAAAAACTAGTCTGAGTCGCGCGTTTTATCGTGAACTGTTTTCTATCGTTTCCACTAGACGAACAGCAATTAAATTGCTGCATTGAACAACTGTCTATATCTTTTTTTCGTTCGTGTTCTCCAAAAGAAAATTCGATCTCATTATTGTTTTAAATAAATAACAATACAACAAATCAATAAAAATAGCCTGCCTAGTGCCGATAACAAAAATTTATACCCACCATATAGTAATAATGTCGCCGACCGTTACACATAGTGAATTCAGTTTACAAAAAAAGAGACAAAACACTGAAACTTTTTGATCTTTCTGTCTGCCGACGGGACACTTCATTGTTGACAAAAACAGTCGCCCGCAACACAAAGTCTTCAAAATGTTTCTTGTTTTGTCAACTGAAATTTTTGTTTGCTGTTTTTGTTGCTGTTTTGTTGTGGTTTTGTCCGTTTGTCCGCCATGAAAACGAGAATATATTCAAATTAGATTATCTGCTACCCTCAACTTCGAAATTTTTAATATGGGGCCGTATTTTTGTAGCAAATTTTAGTTTTTCAATGTTCATTCAATATTCTGAAATTTAACTATCCCCGATGTTAGTCAGACTTTGTGGGAATAAAATTCAATACCATGATACAATAATACATTTCATAATTGTGGCAGTTTCCTAAGTTCGAACTCAACATCAACTAGATATTATTCTCTCGAAAGTGTATCTAGTTGAATGTGGGTTGATTTCGCTACGTTAAGCTCTAAGTGGCTCGAGGAGTTATCAACTTAACCTGCTCAGGACCCGAGGCTAACGACCAAAGTAGTCAATGCCACCGAAGAAAAAAAAATATCTAAATTATTCAATTTGTACACTGTTGTTCGCAACTTCGTCGCTTGTGCTAATTCCTAACTAATGAGCATTGTGAACTATTCTGCCTGATCTTCGAAATGGCCACAATATATACCAACAGAATGTCATCGTGATTTCATCCAGGTTTGGAGACCAGCTCCCCTACCCTTTTGGCTGATTGTTGGTCTTGAGAGGGACCAATGGGTTCATGACTGAATTGGTGACGGCATGAAGTCCTTAGACATCAGTGCCGCCCTTCACGGGATACCCCTACCTGGCTGGGGTGGGATGGATGAAAAAGTTATTCATCCGTTAACG
>NW_019289704.1:182789-324751 GCF_000500325.1 Leptinotarsa decemlineata
GACGTTTCTGAGAAGCGCGATGTCTAGTACGTCAGGCCTAGTCTGCCCGCGATAGTACGTAGGCTCATCTGGTCCCAGCACGAGATATTCATGTCTGTCAACATGCGCATGGAGCGCTTGGCCGTTTCGATTTGTGGCTCTGCTCCAAGGTCTGTGCTTGGCATTGAAGTCGCCAGCAGCAATTGTCGGAATGTTGCTTCCCATCAGCAGTTCATCCAGAGATTCTGGGAGTAGACGAATGTTCGGAGGGTTGTAGACCGAGATTATTCTGTGACAACCCCTTCTCAGTTGAATCAATATATACCACATTTGAACGCTCTGGTATATTCTTTGAATTCCAGTATGTACTACATGGGCTGAAATATCTCGGGACAAAACAATTTCGTTTTTTAATGTTACACTGCTTTTTGATGGGAAAAACATCGTTCAAGCGAAGCAATGGCTTGAAAAGTGTTATAAAGAATCCACTCCATCAGAAACAATACTTAAACGTTGGTTTGCTGATTTCAAACGTGGTCGTAGAGACACCGATGATGCAGAACGCAGTGGAAGTCCAAATGAGTCTTTAACACCACAAAACAATGAAAAAAACCACAAAATCGTTTTTATTGATCAAAAAGTGAAGTTGCGTGTATTAGCTGACATTGTGAAGATATCAAAAGAACGTGTTGACTTTATATTGCATGAGCATTTGACTGTAGCGGCCTACACACGTTACGATTTTTCGTACTGCATGTTGAACTGTAAATTGTAAAGAAAATCGTATGGCATGCAGTACAGCCATCTTTCATACACACCTCACAACAGCTCGTACTGCCGAGGTTTAGATTTCAATCTTTCAAAAGTCACGTCTGAAGGAAGTTGTTATATTGTTTATTTTCTTTTTCATTACTTCTTGAGATTCGTTTGGGAACAACTCTTCAAATTTTGCAAATGAAATATCGTAACTTGAATTTCTTTTCATTTTATTCGAGTAATCTTTTGACTTTACATCCCACAGGCAGCTGTTTTCTTTACATACAGTAATAAACCCTTCCCAGAACGTCATGAGATTCGTTTGGGAACAACTCTTCAAATTTTGCAAATGAAATATCGTAACTTGAATTTCTTTTTATTTTATTCGAATAATCTTTTGATTTTACATCCCACAGGCAGCTGTTTTCTTTACATACAGTAATAAAACCTTCCCAGAACGTCTTACTTTTCATATCCTTTATAATGATATGAAATATATAAAACCCTTTTCCCTAAATGATTCGCTTTAAACGATATGAAATCGTAACTGTCGCAGCAATAAGCTCCACGCATTCCAATTTGTCTACAACCCCACCCCATACACGATCGTTGATACGATATTTTATGGAAGCTCCGTACTGCGAACGATTCGACGACTGCATACTGCAAATCACCCAATTTGCCTACACACGTTATGATTTATCGTTACTGCGGCAGTACCGATACATATCGTACTGCAAACAGTACGAAAAATCGTAACGTGTGTAGGCCGTTTATGAGAAAGCTCTGTTCAAAGTGCTTGCCGCGCGAGCTCACTGTTGACTACAAACACAAACGTCTTGATGATTCTGAGCAACGTTTGGCCATGTTTAAACTTAACAAACCGGAATTTTTGCGTCGATATGCATCGATATGAATTCAATGTGGATCCATCATTCTTCACTCCGTAACCAAAACGATCGTCATCTGAGTGGAGAGCAACTGGTGCACAACAACCGCTGGAAAGGTTATGGCCTTGGTATTTTGGGATGTGCGTGATATAATATTCATCCTACCATGAGAAGGAAAATAGCATCAACAGTAAATATTATATAATGTTATTGGAGCGTTTGAAAGTCGAAGTTGCAAAGAAACGACTGTGTGTGGCAAAGAAAAAATGTTGTTTCATCAAGACAATACACTGTGTCACAAGTCGATCAAAACAATGGCAAAAATACATGAATTGAACTTTGAATTTCTCCCACATCCACCGTGTTTGCCAGATTTGCATCCTAGCGACTACTGGCTGTTCGCAGACCTTAAAAAATGCTCACCGGTAAGAAATTTCGCTCGATTGAAGAGATTACTGCTAGAACTGAGGCCTATTTTGAGGCAAAAGTGGTATTAAAATGTTAAAGCGGTGCTGGAATAATTGTATAGCTCTAGATGGAGATTATATTGATGAAGAAAGCTAATTTGGAAAAAAAAATGTTTCTTTCTTAGACTCGGAACTTTTCAGCCCATGTGTACTATTATGCGATCGCATCCTGGTCTTCATCTGATCGTTTGTGAATTTCAATTCAGAATATTTATTTGTTAATACGTATCATCTCTCCTCGACACAGTTATCGGGCTTATTTTGATTTCTGTCCAATATTCATTCACCTAAATGTTTCATTCATGACTCTATTGGTATTGGTGGAAATACAAACAATGTATAACTGTTACATGTATATTCATCAATAACGTTTGTGATGTGTAACAATAGTCAATAATTAAATTACTATTATTAATATTGCTTGTGCGGCTACATGACGCCAACGCATGTCTGTCTCATTTGACATGATAAGAGACTTTGGTTTGTCCAAACATAAATGTCTTCCTCGTAGGTCAAGTGAGGTGAAATCTGATATCGTGATATGTGTGAATAGGTGTGACTCAATTAACAAACTTTATCAATTTCCAGGTATCGTTGTCTTTTCTGTAAAGGACCATCATTCTTGGAAGCTTCGACATTCCCAAACCATGAAGGCAGATCCAACTGCGTCGGCCTTCAAAGTGAATGGTGTCATGATCAATGTTCCTCTCAATATCGCTGGCATAGCACTTGGACCAAGAATACACAAGAGTGCCAACAGAATCATTGTAGATGAAGACAGAGAAGTATTTTTCTGTCCTGTGTCAAGTTTACATCTATATTCCATCAATACAACCGTCCTCCGGAACGAGATGAATAGCTTGAACGATGGAGAGTACCAAGGTGAAGTGAAAGATCTCGGTTTGAAGGCATCACAAACTGTAGGTGAGTATCAAAAGCATACACCTAAACATGGTGCTGCAATCACGTGATTAAACCGGTTGATTCACGGTGGATGGCACATTGGACGTTTTGGTGAACCTGTCAACGGATCACTTTTGAAATTCAATATTTGGACATTCTCTACCCAACTAAAATATTTTCGGCAATGCGTTGTTGCTACTTTCATTAGAAAGTAGTAGCAACTTTGATATTTCAAATGGAACTTCCTGTATATAATATTATTTTTGGAATCTACAACAATTACCCGACAACTTTTCTTGATATTTCCTTATACCTATCTGTTACCGTTTTCGAAATATGGTTCGATTTCAATATTTTTCTTCGGAAATCATGACCTCTAAAAATGCTGATATCTTTGAGTTGAGGAATACTATGGTATCGAAATTTGGTTTGGAGTTAGATGATACTTGGAGACTTCCCACAGTTTGGCGTACTATCCGCTGCTTCAATACAGGGTGGTGAAAAAATACAGTTTTTTCGTTTGCTTGAAAAAGTGACTGAAAGTTGATTAGTTGAAACGGAGCACCCTGTGTATTATTACAAATTCAGAAAGCTGTTAAAATTTGTTTTTTTTTTTCTATGTTATCATATTTATACCTACTTATGAGCATTTATTTGTGAAACTGTCAACCTCCTAATAACATCGACATTTTCGTCACTTTAGAAGTTTCAAATACCTTCAAAACGATGGAACAAAACTATTCAAACGAAGTTCTTATGAATTTGTTTATTATTTTTGAACAGTGTGATGAAATTATCAACAGAACTTGTAGAAAGTTATATGGAAGGTATCCGAATCTACCGCTAATGAACATCAAGAAATTCATACCAGTTCAAAACAATCTCTATATGTTTGAGTTAATTAAAGAAAAAAAACACGAAAAAGCTTGAATGCCTATCAACAACATTTCACAAAATTCAGGGTATTGAGGCTTCATCAAATATCAAGAAAAGTTGTGGGGCAATTGTTGTAGATTCCCAAAATAATATTATATACAGTGTGTTCTATTGAAAAAATCAAAGTTGCTACTACTTTCAAATGTAAGTGGCAACACCGTATTTTAGTTGGGTAGAGAATGTCCGAATATGTTCTCCATTGAATTTTCAGACTGATCCAGTGTCTGATTCACTAGAAATGTCTAATGTGCCGTCTACCGTGAATCAGCCTGTATAGTAATTCAGAAGAATATTTCCTGATTTTTCTACTTATGAGAATACATTTCTCTGTGTAATACTTCTGTTTTTTCCAATTAATCCAATTATTGTGCAATTACCACCACCCCCTATGCCCCCTCTTGGGTTGAGTGCCCTGAGATGAAATCTTTCCAACACGGTTACTGTGTGCAAAACATCCTATCCCATCCATCCATCCCCACTCTTATGATGGGCACTTCAGCAAGATTGACATCTGATCTACTGCGGTCGAAAGCCAGCCTTTAGGTGCTTTCACTTTCTACTCTAGAATTTTATTAAATCGTGACTTTACTTGAATGTAATTTATTGCATGGGGCCCCCAAAAATGAACCGGAGACGAGTGTCTTCAAATCGCGAACAAGTGTTTCTCAGTGATCTACAAAAGAAGTCAGTTTGAAATCTGGTTAAAAAGTTTTATACTTATCGGAGCCGCCTGATAGCGACGGGGATGGTCTCTGTTTCTGCTTGATTGGCCTCTTGAGTTTGTCTACCTCTCCGAATCTTGGGTCTTCCCTGTTGAGTTCTTCGTGGATACTGCTGGATACTGCGCCTGTATGTCGCTGCACACTGGTCCCAGGCATACAGGATGATTGAGAGTAGTACCGTCTTGATTAGCAGCAGTTTTACGTGGAATCCCATGTTGCTTCTGCGACCTATGATCTGATGTAGGTTTGCCGGGCGGCTCTTGCCAGCCCTAGTCTCTGCCGTACGTGGGCCCTGAACGTCAGTCTTCTCTCGAGAGTTAATACCTGGTATTTCGCTTCGTTGATCCACGGAATCTCTTCTCCGTTGAAGGTGACCTTTCCTTCCAGGTGTACTATCCTCCGGGTGAACAGTATTGCCTGATTTGAATGACTTGATCACTTGATAAAGCTACTGTGCTAGCGAAACACGTTGTGATATATTTTTCAAATAAAGTTTGTGGAGATCAAATCATGAGGTGTAGTTTTTGAAAAAAAAAAGAGGTGAAACAAATGGAGAAATGGAAAAATTCTGAAAAGGTCTTGAAAGCCTGTTCAAAAAATCTGTATTACTTTCACAATTATTGGTAATTCACTCAAAATCGGGACTGTTTTCGGATAAGCCCAATGGACACTTTATTGGCTCTATGTTGAATTCAGAATTGGTTGTTAACAATTCAAAACACTAGTAAATTCTCCCTCTCGGTCAGAAATGCTTATTGGCTTGTATACAATCTGAGTAAGGTCATTATTTATTGCAGAAGTATCAGCTTTACTTCATCATTGATAGTGGAAAATTTGAGCTACTTGAAATGGAAACAAATATTGAAGTCTGAGAAAGTTGTTTACTCCTTTCATTATAACAGAATCAGTTCTATATTAACAAACATTCGGATGAATTTATCATTATCATTCCATTCAGGACTGTCTCTCGAAGTTTGTTAAATATATTAAAAATCTGTTGCAGGTATGACAATGAATAACAGAGGTATTCTCTACTACACACTGCTGAGTACGAATAGCATTGCGAAGTGGGACACTCATACACCTTTCCAGACCCGTCAAAGAATCATTGCCAGAGATCCAAGATTCTTGGAGTGGCCGAATTCCTTCTCCTTCGATCAGAGTGGAAATATAACTGTACTTGTCAACAGGCTCAACAGATTCATCTACGATAAACTGAACTTGAACGAACCAAACTTCAGACTCATAACTGCTTACGTTGGAGGCAAAAGCTACATGTACGATCAAGGATATGACTATACCGTCGACCCCAATGCCACCGTCACAACTACAACGGAGAACGCCGATTTACCACAACCGGAAATTCTGCCTGGATCAGATAACGATCCCTATTTAATTCCTCAGCCTTTACCAGAACGTAAAAGCGAATCTGAACCCGCACCAGAAACAACGCCTGTACCTGAACCCGAACCTAAACCTGAACCCAACTCTGAGCCTGTACCCGAGCCAAAACCTGAACCCAACTCTGAGCCTGAACCTGAACCTAAGGCTGAACCGGAACCGACGGCAGAACCTGAACCAGAACCCAAAGGAGAGCATGTGAATCAGGAGCAAGCCAACCATGATGACATGAGTACGGATCACGATCATATGAACCATGATAACACGATGGAAGATTCTAAGCCTGCGAATCAATCTTCCGTATTGATCCAGGAACCAGTCGCAGTGGAATCGAGTTCGTCCAAGTTGGTTTGCACATTGATAGGAGTTTTCACTGCTTGTTTGCTGTTTGCATTTTGACTGGGCCTATTCATAAAATTTGATACGATTTGTTACAAATAACGGTTTTGTTTTATGCAAAACATATGTGGAACTATGCTAAAGTACTGTTCATACAAAGTTATACGACATCGGTCGAAGAAACAATCGAAATGAAAAATCTTCAAAACATAATAGTTCTTATAGTGGCAAAATTGTTTTATCCATATTAGAAATGAATGAAAATGATTTTTTTTTGTTTGTTCGGAGTGGAATGTTTGAAAGTCGAATATTTTGAGTTTCACAAATCTTCATTGAAACAATAATTGTAGAAAAATTGTATTTTCTCTCCTTGAGATGTGTAATATAGAATTAATTGTACATAGGCAAGATAAAACAAAACATTGTGATAAATAATAAATTGATATATTTGACTAGCGATAATATCGTGACTAGGGAATGTGTTAAGGTTTTTTTAGAATTTATTAGGTACCCTCAGATAGCATTTTGATTTAAAGATTATTTGGTATTTTGATTTTTTTAAGAATTATACCATTGTTTTTCACCATGAATCTCAATTATATAATGACATACCTATCGGACCGTATCTTACTCTATTTTTGCATACATTGACTAGAGCGAGCACTTTTTCGCAAAGTAATCATTTCTCATGTAACCTAAATGCTTTATAATTTCCTATCGAGAAGTTTCAGAATTTCTATTGAATCATAAACTTGTTTCATGAGGTTTTTCTCTATGAAATATATTTTGTTCAATTAGTCAAACAACGGTTGGCAATTGACTTTTGACGGTTGGGACATTGACTTTTGTTTTGACAACTTTAACTTTTTGAGAGTTACCTACCTGCTTATTTTTCGATGCATTTCGCTATTTCCTTCTACCCTGCATTCTTGTATGATTTTTTGTACATTTAGAATACATTCGACACATGCTCTATCTTCAAACAAGTTTCTCTTAACACACATAAGAATTTTATGAGATTAATTCAAACAAACTCCCCTTCATTTTTTTGCTGACAAATTAGCCAACAAACAGTCGATATTCATTTTGTAGAGTTTTGTCTTGATGACAGTTATCCATTTTTATATTGAAGAAATCCCCAATAACTGAACGAATGTGGTATTTTTCACATAATTTATCTTTTCCTTTTCCTTTTCTTTGTGGTACATTCATGTACGCCAAATATCTGAAAATACCAAAAATAGCATTTAGTGCCATAAAATAGTGTCTTGTGAAAATTCCACCATTTTTGATGATGTATGTAGTAACTGATGTAAATTGTACATATGAATAGGTCTTTCAGAAAGATGATACTTTGGGTCCAAATAGAGATGTTGGTTTTTAATAGTTCCGAATTCAAGAACAATATTGCTTTGGGGATATTATTCTTCAACTCAACCACGTTTAATTATATTTCAATGTGTTCATTATGCGATTGTTATTACACTACAGAAGATGTATGAATGCATAAATGACAATTTTTGGCCTTCTGAAGAAGAGGTTTCAAAATCATTTGTTACATATTGAAAAATTGGTAATATAATTCGTGTAATAATGTACTATGCGCCCCAGAATTAGCAGAAATTATTTCATGTTTTTCAATGCTTTTCAATGTTCACGAAATTGTATTTTCTAGCTCGCACGAGTTCAGAAAGATTCACAATCAAATATTCAACAAAATTATATTTGACGAAACTTTTGTTCGAAAGAAGCAACTGATTTGATAAATTAGACAATATAAATAATGAAAATAAAATATTGAATGAACCAATTAGTATCAAAAAAGTGTGATCATCTGTGCTGTTGTGAAGTCAAATGACAAATTAGGCAATGTCTTATCGCATAAGTCTTCAAAATGAGGTGTAAATTATTTCGGCTGTCATTTGTAGACCTAATCATCTCTATTTTCATCAATGTATGTATTAGTGGTATTAGTTGTATTTGACATAAGAATAGGTTATTTCACTTTTCTGTTACCTAGAGGTACTATTGAGAATCGCATTTTGAAAAACTGGACCAAACTGTATTTAGATGCATGCATGTTTATCAAGGTCAGTTAGTTCAAACGTATGCATATAGGTATGTAAAATCACTCCAAGGTTTTTCCATGATTATTTATAATAAATTGGGTAAATAATGGTTAATATATTCATCATGAATATGTGAATTATTATGTTTGTGAGTTACTAATAAATATACAAATCTACAGCTCTCTTTATTTTTTCAATAGTGGTTCTAATTGCTAATGAGAACCTGAGAACATGCTAATGGAACATGAGACATCCTTGATCACATTTCACATTTGAATAAAAGTTTTCTTCTGTGAAACATATGAATGGCAGGTTCTAGCTTAAATTCAACCATATATTAAGTACATATCAGTCAAGATTTCCGGAATCTGCCCTTCAATTCACTGTAACAAAATAGAAAATGTCACTTGGACGATACTTCACTTTTTTTAAAGGCAAAACACAAGTACTACAGAAAAATCTTCAAAGCGCTCTAAGAGCGGTGTCTGTGCGAAAGCAGCGATTCACATTGGATTTGAATCGTTGGAGATCGAACCCATTTGGAAAAATATGTTCAGGAAGTTCATTCCACATAAGCGCAGTTCTGTACTTTTCCAAATGAAAGAGTTCTTAAACAGTGAAGTTCGAGGTGTACTGACTCGAACCTCAAAACCATGAGCAGCCACAGTCCGTCGCATATTTCTGATATGTGCCGCTCTTGGTGGAATTAAATGTGCCAAGTCACTTGAACACTTCCCGTGGAGGTATCTACAGAAGAGAGACAAATCTCCAACCTGTCTTCAATGTTCTACATTATCAAGGTTGCAAGTGGTGTTCGCGTCTCAATCAGGTGGATAGCTCTTTTCTAGATGGAATCCAGCAGCTTCAGGGTATGCTTAGCTCCATACACGAGAACAATATTCCAGGGAAATCTGATCTGAGCTTCATAAAGCTACATAAAGTACAGTTTACTGGTTCGGAACAATGTTCCAAGCTTTTGAGAAGCAGCCTTTACAATTCCAGCGACATGATTGTGATCGGGTTGGGAGACATTCATTTCTTTGGGAGAAAAGCGATGCCTGGGTTTTTGTGACATTGAATTGAACCTGGTTACTTTCACCACAAGCCGAAATCACGCCGCGATACATTCGGAAGGGCACGCCAGCATCATCAACCACTGACCACTCTCCACAACGTAAGGTGAGGGATCATTGGCTCACCTGGCCTAAGAAGACGCAACGAGTCAAGATTGATAGCCTTCTGCATTTATACGTCCAAGAGTTCTGCCTTAGTGCGGCAAGCCTGCATGATCATGAACTTCGAGAGTAGAGATGCCATCGTCCCACCAAGATCTCAAGTAATCAGAACAACCATCTTGAAAAAGTAGTTTGGATGAAGCCTTCTTTTTTCGGACGATATTTATCTAACATAATCATCAATATTATTATTGATATTTTCCCTTAATGTTGCGCTAGTCGGGCCCTATACTCGAAGCCCAGATACATTCGAATGAAGCGTCAGCATTATCAACCAATGAATACTTCCCATACCATGGGGAAAGTGATCATCGGATCCCAATATCATGTGCCCTAAGGATAAGCGCAGTGGGCAAAGAATACCAGCCTTCTGTAAGGTTTCTGCCAATAATCAAAACAACCATATTGACAGAGTGAACTGGATAGAGTATGTGGAGTTCTAAGAGACAACCTCGATATTTTATCCGGTTTTTTTTCTCATTTAAAATGATATTTGTCTCGTCAGATGCGGAAAACTCCACGACAAATATCGTCTTGCTCTGATGGTCGAGAAGAACTACATCAACCTTATTAGCTTGCATGAGACTGAGAGTGAGGAATGAATGGGTCCAATAAAATGAACACCTCTCATTCCTCATAACGGATTCAATATTCTCCGGAGCAAGCAACACGATCGGTGTCTCGTCAATACCGTAAAAATGGTAATAAAGCCCATTTAGGCTCAGACCGCATGTGCTGGACATGCAAGTGCATTAGGGTCTCAGGTGCCTCGCGGCAGGCCCTACACCTTATATCAGATACGTATATACTAACCACCCGACTGTGGTAGACTAAGGTGTTAATGACACCATTCTGGCAAGTCATGATGAACTACTCAGTTATGCCTCAGTACCTTGAATACATTATTTATAATAACGAATTGAAGGTACAAAAATCTAGCTTGTTGGAAATCAATGTAAACGGGGGTGTTTATTTTGTCTAGGCTACAGGAAGACGAAGCAAATCAAATTATACAATATGAATAAGTTTTACGGTGTTGCAAAGTTCATATCAAACATTAGTGACGTCACGACCATCATTTTTATTCCATTTTGAAAAACTTCTGTCAAAAAATTGTAAAAAATATGAAACGAAGTTAACCTATATGGATTTAATGAATCAATATCAGTGAAAAGGTTCATCACACGATGGGGAAAAGTCTTTTTGTAACAACCACTATGTCATTATCGAAGGGTACTTTCCAGTTGTTCATAATATATTTTGTCTTTGGCGTGTACTTTTATTAGGCTAATATTCAGACGATAGCTCGCAAATTGACGTGAGTGGTTTATTTTGATCATTCAAGGAACTGCTATGTGATCGTTGCTTCGATTCCATTTGTATGTCGATCGATGTTCACCTACGTCGAACATTTTGTTTTTTCATCCATAGCTCATAGATCCTATGATTATTACTGGTGTCTGTTATTTTTTATTTTCTCCTTCGTTTTTAATATCGTACTCACCAATCAACTTAGTGTCAGGGAATGGACTACACTCACTGTAGTTACTATACTTGCGCGTCAAGTGTTCAGCTCTGGTCTCTGGAAAAAGCATGTCATTAGATTCATTTTACACCAGATACTTCAATCCCACTCATCAAATTCATTCGAAATAATTCAAAACGAAAATGAACTTATGAATGGACCGACCCGCTACTTGACGAAAATTAATAACACTATCTACGATAATATTTAAACAATTTTCACAATTTGTTCAGTCTCTATTATAGATAGTAAAACGATCTTGTAACGTGTTTCAATAATTTTTGAACCGTTTCTGTTTTCTATGACCGATTATTATTTTCAAGTGGAAAAGTATATTAGGTCGTTTTCCGTTTTCTGAAACACATTTCCCAAAATCGTTTTTCAGTTGAATATAATCTATAGTGATGTTCATTCAATGTAATTCTCCACTTTCGAATAGACTTAGATCTTACGGTGTATGCTTGTGTATCTTCATAGAAATGGTGGATTGTGATGTGACAAATGATCGACTTCAAGTGGTATGTAAGAGACAGCTGTTGTCTCTAGTCACATCTAGTCAAAAAAGCTACTCGTGAAAAAATAGCCTGAAAATTGAAATAGTAAACATGGCGGATCACGTCATGATCACCGATGACAATAAACAAACTATTTCAATGAATTCAAATAAACAGTGGGTGAAGTTAAATGTTGGCGGTACATATTTTTCCACCACTAAAACAACTTTGGCGAGAGACCCTAATTCATTCTTGTATAGACTGATTCAAGAAGATAGTGATTTAATATCAGATAAAGTAAGGACTCATTTCCTTTAGATTTGTCATTATGTGAATCATGTAAGTAATAGTATGCATTGATATTTCCACAGGATGAAACTGGAGCTTATTTAATAGATAGAGACCCAAACTATTTCTCACCTGTGTTAAACTACCTTAGGCATGGTAAGCTGGTAATTAATAAAGGTTTAGCAGAAGAAGGTGTTCTGGAAGAGGCTGAATTTTATAATATTGCTGAACTCATAACATTAGTAAAAGAACGAATTATGCATAGAGACAGTAGACCAGGCAAAGATGGCAAGAAGCATGTGTACAGGGTTCTACAGTGTCATGAAGACGAGCTAACACAGGTACTCACTTTTTTATCCCCTTAAATTTCACAAAAATGTTTTCTTCCAAAAAAGTCTTCCCTTTTCAAATATATTGTCATGATTATGTTCGTAAACTTACTCCTGCTGATAAAGATCATTTTCGTGTGATTATAAACAAGTGAAATACTTTGGAGCTGTCTGTTTTGTCCACTTCCAATTCTCCAAAAAACACTGCAGTTGCATTTTTCTCTTATCTTTTTAATGACACTCATTCAAAAAATCTAAATTCCTGTAAAAGTTTGGATACAATATGAGTTGTCCATAAATCGGTTTCCTCCTGGAGTTGAGTGCCTCACAGTCAAATAAAATATGAAGAGCTGTATCTGTCCCATTGTTGCAGTTAAGTTCCCCTTTTTTCAGCCCTTTTTGTTCAGGTGTCCTCTCAATGAACAGTATCCATTGAGTAGCCCTGTAACTTTTCTAAGCCAATGCTTTGTTGAAACAGTTCTTTTTTCATGTGGTCCCATTCGTGTCCCCAGGTATGTTTTCTTAGTACTCTTTGTGTTGCTCATAGAGTCAATTTCCAATATGGTTCCACACCAAAGAATTTGGTACCCCCACAGCTGGTTCGGGGCCTATATATGAAGTTGATGATCCATTTTGGCACCTTGTTCTTTACCTGAGATATCTGAGAGTCCTGGCACTGCTTACTGAAAGATTGAAATAGATGATCTCTGGTTTTTGATAGGATAATGCCTGCTATACATAGAAATAATAGTTCTCAAAATTGATCTGCTGTCAACTCCAAACCTGTAGAATCTCCTACTGCAAAATTCATCCAGTCTAAACAAGTTTACAAGACTATCTTATAGACTTCCTAGTTTTCCAGGGGGTTTTGATACAATGTACCTAGTTGAAGTATGAAACCATCCAATTTCAAAGTTTACTTGCCGATGATATGAACATCTTTCCTCATCAGACACATTCTAGTTCTCAGCATAGTTACTTATAAATGCAACACCTAATGTTGAGCATAAAATTCCCTACGTTTTGTGTTAATGAAAGATGGTTTATTGCCTATGTTTAAAATGTCCAAATTGTTGGCTCTAGTAAACTGTAGGAAATGCTCACCTCTTTTGTTTGTCAGTACCTGCACAGTCAGGTGGTGCGCATTGGCATCACAGCCAAATATGAGCTGTAATCTGTCTACTCTACAGACTCTCGCTAGCTCATTCACATGACGATTTCTACAGGTCCTCCGTCACCAATTATCTTTAGTTGGACTGCCGCCAAGTCCATGCAAAAGTTTCTCAACGGCAGTGTATTTAATCCTTTTCAGATAATAATGAATTTTCTTGGGATGTCTGAGTTTCTGTTGTAAATTAATCCCATCTGGTTTTTTCTGATCCGATGTTCTTCCTCTCTACATCTAGGCTTCTTGTATGAGAGGACCGTTGTAGCTCCCGTACTGTGTTTTGAATCGACCTGCATTACTCTTATTGCAAGTCGGAGGAGTTCCTTGAAGAGTCCGTTTGTAGTTGTCGTGTAGTGTGTAGATGATATTATCTTGAGGAGGTTTTCAAAACTTCTGGAATATATCTAGTTATTTTCTGTAATTCTAATAAGTCAAAAAATATTATTATCAAAAATTTGCATTTTCAAAATTTTATAATCAGATTCTAATAAACAAAACAGAACTCCCCAAAAATATGAAATATTTAGTCAGTTGAGATCACAATGCTACTTAAATTACATTGATTCGGTTAAAACTAATGTTGAAAGCTTCTGGAACTTTGTTAGAACTAAAAGATCCACTAACACCTTACCAAACAATATGAATCTTGGCAACTCTTTCGCCTCCTGTGGTAGTCAAGTTTCCGATCTGTTTGCCAAGCATTTTGCATCAGTTTACACAACTCAGAATCTAAATCCTAATTTGGATGATTTTGACATTGAATCAAAACTTAACAACATTTCAATTTCAACCATTTATGAGAAATTATCTAATCTTGATATAAAGAAAGGTCCAGGTCCTGCCAATTACTCCACCCATTGTACTCAGATATTGCAGCTTCTATTTGTCTTACCCTCTCTTCCATATTTTCGAAAAATCCATCCAATCAGGCGTGTTTCCAGATTATTGGAAACAATCTTATGTCACCCCAATATACAAATCGGGTACTAAGTCGTACGTTAATAATTACCGACCGATGTCTATTCTCAGTACAATTCCCAAGATATTCGAGAATATTCTGGCAGATTACCTTACCCATGATTGCTCTGGCATCATTATTGAACTGAAGGAAAATCGACAGAATTATACTTGGTTACCTATTCCCACTTCCTATCGGAAACTTTGGAGAAGGGCTGCCAGATTGATTCTGTGTACACTGACTACTCTAAGGGATTTGACAGGGTTACCCATAACCTCTTACTCCAAAAGCTCAACAGATATGGTGTAGGTGGGGTACTACTGGAATGGATTAATAGTTATCTTACAAATAGGACTCAAATGGTTAGAGCAAATTATCACTACTCCACGTTATTGGAAGTAACCGCTGGTATTCCTCAGGGGTCACACCTCGGTCCCTTATGATTCATTTTATTCATTAACAACATTATTCATTGCTTTCGGCACGCCAAAGGACTATTATTTGCAGATGATTTAAAACTTTTCCTGATTATTGACACCTCATTGGATGCCCATAGGCTGACCTTGACAATCTATCAAACTGGTGCTCCTTAAATGGCATGGACTTGAATGCCACAAAATGCCATGTCATGCGCTTTTAATGATTCCATGTACCTTCTACCACTTTTGATTATACTTTAAATGATCATGTCTTGGAGTCTGTTGATCAAATAAAAGACCTTGAGGTTGTTCTTGATCCCCCTTAAGCTTCAATCGACCTACATATACCCACGGCTATTCATAAAGCCATGAAAATGCTAAGGTTTATCAAACAGCTAACCCACCAATTCACTGACCCAACTGCTCTTAAAGCCCTTTATTGTTCACTGGTCCGTCCACACCTGGAGTGTTGTTCTTCTGTCTGTTCTCATTGTGTAACTCATATTAAGAGCATCGAAAATGTCCAACAGAACTTGCTCAGATACATAGCATATAAATCTGGTGTTCGTTGCGAATATGAGTTGCTACTGCAATCTATGAGCACGACCTCCCTGGAAACTAGGAGGAAACAGAGAGACCTGACACCACTTTTCAGTATTATTAACGGAAAATTCAGTTCTGCTGAACTCCTAGAAAAAAATGTATCTACCAGTTCAATACCGCTCAAATCGACAGCAACAAACCTTTCATGTATACCATTTTATTGTTTGAACCACACATTCAATAGCTGCATTCCAAAAATCTCGATTAGCCAATAGTAAAGTTGATCTTGAGATGTTTAACATCTCCTTGCATCATTTTAAAACTCAGATACGGAATACTGTGCTTTAATGTTTTAGTGTATAGTTTAAGGTTTTATATGTGGAATATGTTTTATTGTCGCTCATTGTTGTCGTTTTATACTCTTAAATTAACCCATTTTAAACTTTAAATTTAACCCTTTCAAGCTATTCTTAGTTGCAACTTTTAATTCAGTATGATATCAGATTTCATTTTAATTATAATTAAATGATTGTTTTATAATTTCATGATTTGTATTTTGGAAGTGTTATTGTCCATTATAAGTTCCACATCTTCAATAAATTATAATTTAACATTATAATATATACTTTAAATGATGAATAAATAAATATATTTTCAAATAAGAAATTGATGATATAGTATGTTTTCACTGTTTTGCATTAAGTACCATTTAAATTTTTGAAATTTTCTCGTTTTCACAGATGGTATCTACCATGTCTGATGGTTGGAAATTTGAGCAGTTAGTAAATATTGGATCCCAATATAACTATGGCGCTGATGAACATGCAGAATTCTTGTGTGTTGTAAGTCGAGAATATGGAGCTCCTGAAAGTACAGAAGTCCGAGGTGAAAGAGAAGATAGAGCTAAGGTTCTTCAGCAGAAAGGTTCTAGAATGTAAAAATGTAGAATTTTAGATCAAGCGAAGAATGAATCAGGGCAGACATTTTCTCAGATTTGTGTTGTAATTGAAGTCTAATGCTGAGTACTGCCTGATTCTACACTTTGAAATTATAACTTTTATTTACACAATTATGGACACCACTCAAACTTGTGAAAATGAAAGACATATGAAAAAGGGTGCAATAGTTTGAATACAAGCAATAATTGAACTTAGTAGCTTCTCGCTCTGGCATTTAACTTACTTTGGACTTCAAAACCTCTCTCTGTGATGATCTCTGACCTTGTTTTCTTGTTTTGCTTGACTTATATTATGTGTACAGTAATTTTTTATTCCTGAATTTCATCAAAGTTTTTTTTATAAAGGTTTTTGTTGAAACGATGATATTTAAAGATATTTTGCTAAAACATAAGACTAGTTACCTCTTCATTTTTAGACTGTCTCTTGTAATGACTGCTCCTTAGAATTGATACAAACCTATTTTGTTTTTAACATTTTTTAAATATTTATTCTTCAGAAAAGAAAAATCATGACAAAACTCTAAATATGAATATTAATTTTTTTTGCTTGCTTTCCATGCTATCTTTTCTGATAATATTTGAAAGGTATAAACTTTTGTTACTTCAAAGATTTACATACTGTTGAATTATTGTCATTCTCAATTGGAACACCTGTTTTGTTTCTCAATTTTCCATTTTCACCGTAACTTCTGCATATCACTGTTCCAGCTCTATTTGCAAAAATATAATGAAATACACAACACTTAATTCTGTAAATGGAAATAATCTCTTTATTCTTCAGGGAGATCAGAATATACGTTATTACAAGAAAAAGATATTTGTGCAATTTATTTAAGGCATACTTATTGTTCTCAATTTTTTTATAAAGCCATTATTTCTTAATAAGGAAATATCTCTTTTCTGAATGTAATAAAAATTACTTCAAAATGTTTCGTTTCTCTGGTACATTTCCTTTCATTTAAAAGTCATATCAGCAGAATTTTAAAGTTATGTACAAACTGTTGAAAAATTACAAGTGAAGATGCTCCAGGTAGCAAATGGGGAATGTTCCTCCTGACAAAAATAAAGTAGTTTTCATAAAAAAGCTCTAAAACAACGCATTTTAAACTTATCATTTCAACCTTTTTCATGTACATTGGATTTGAACCGCTCGAAATTATATTAATTGAAAACTCGTGTCTTGGATTGACCAAATCAATACACAAGACCTAACATTCAATATAATATGCAATACAATACACATTCCTAGAAACAATGAACCTAAAGAAACGCCAGCACAAAGGATATTACCTGATGTAACCCAAGTCCAGGCAAATTTAAAGACATCCGGATGAAAGGAGAAGACAAATACCTGCACTAAGGCGTTCTAACCATATAAAAGAACAAACAAGAAGATAAAATGTTCAGTTTGAGTAGAACCATAACGATGACAGCACAGCCTTCTATCGAAAGCGCTTGCATATAATAATTAGAAGTTACTCCCAAAGATTCCAATTGCTCATATCAACAAAATAAACTAAAAACAACCTCAAGCAATAATGAAACTCTGAATTTTATATGATTTTATCTTTCGGATTCTCATTGGTAATTATATTGATACAGAGAATTTGTTTACAATAAAGACATGCATTGAAAATTGTGTACCTCACATTCAAAACATCTGATATTTATTTTCTATTGACAATCGATCTGTATACTGAATGTCAGGAAATGACACTTAAGTGTCTAATTATTGCGTTTGTGAAAATATATCGTTTTCAAGATTGTATTCTTTCAATCTGCCCTTTCAACAGAACAGATTATCTGGTGATCTATATTTATTTTTCGGATTATTGAAGGTTAGAAACCCAAAAAACATGAAAGTACACTAAATCAATATATTACTTCAAAATATTCAAAACTCCAGATTCAGTAATAAATATTTGAATTTTATCACACAAATATCCATAATAAAGAAATATCACCTTTGTACCTAAAAGAAGATTGAACTTAAGCACTATTGTTCAACTTCACAATCGATATGGATATATCTCATCTATCTGAAGAAGCCACCTGTTTTAAAGGACCTTCCAAATACAAAGCCAATGCACTTGCTTTCCGTTTAAGCATTCCAAAACCAGTAGCATTTCTAGCATACAAACAGAGTAAAACATTTGCAACTTGTGTTATGGCAATGCGTCCTTCCAGGCACTCCATCAGGATAATTTGGGGGTGATCTTCTCGAAAAGCATTGCGGCCATTTTTTTCATAAGCACCCCAAATATTACTTGCTATAGCTGCTGTTACTCTTGCATCCTTGTCTCCGTATCCGCTATAAGCCAACAGAGATCCTTCTGTATTGAGCAGTCTGAAAATGTATCATTTAATGATGTCATAACTTCCATTCAGTACCTTACAAAGTTGTTTCCACACCACCAGTATTTGCCTGGCTTAGAACCTGCGTTAGTGCTTTAGGCTTCAGCATGATGGATGCTACCGGTTCTTGCACTGAAAGAATGTTGATTAGAAAACAAGCACAAACAATTGGAAATAATTTTTAGTAGAATCTTCAATATGTTATTCACTCATATAAATGATTATTTTATGAAATTAGGCTTTGTCCAAAAACTCAATAGATAGCTTCGTTTCACATTTGTTTCATTTAGGCACCAAAACATTAACTGTCAAAGCATATCTTAGCTGATATAGGAAATTATTATATCTTAATAAAGATCTGGAGAAAACTTCGGTTTGGGTTGACAGTAACCAAGTAGGTATTAAGGTACATAAACCCGCTGGGTGCATTGAAAACTTGTTCAATAGCAATATGCCTTTTATCCCAAAATGAAAAAGTTGACTTCTCGGAAACTAGGATCACTTTGACATCAACCACCGAGAAAGAAATCAAGAGATAACCGAGCTTACTCATGCTCAGGCTTGTCTTTTAAGGACGGTTGACACTTGTTTGAAGTCATAAAATTGTCCAACATGAATTCCTACAATATGAAACTGGGGTAAAAATCCAGCTTCTTTACACTTTCTGTAATGAAATTGTATGAGGACAAAACATCTTTACATTACTTTTCATGAAGATGATGTCCAACTTTTCTTAAATATTTTCTTCACTGATAATGATATGCCAGTTTGAAAGTTTAGATCTTAATTTAACAAATTGAGGACTCTGAACCAAATCTTAACGTTAGGAAAAAAATTATATTTAATGTCAAATAATTATCTTTAATAAAAAAAATGAAGTTTCACCTGTTTTCCTCTTCGTAAAAATTCTTCTATCATTCGCTGGATATAACGTTAAAAGTTTGATCCCTTATCCCTTGCATTTACAATTTACAAATGTCAATAATAATAATGTCACTGTCACACTTTACCAAATATCTATAAATAAAAATCACCAAATTCCAAAAAGAATTCTCTCTCTTTCTAATCTTTATAGCCAATTGCTTCTCATTCGAGCGCATTTGGCCAGACTTCTTATGTCCATAGTGAACAGAAGCTGTCTTGCTCAAGACAATGCTGCCACCCTGAGTTTTTTCATTGACTTTTTAATAAAAAACACTTCAATTTTTACTGGTTACCTCCTTCTCGGGAGGCCTTCGAATAAAAATAAAACTTATTGAATTGAAAATCTCGTCAACGTCCAGCCTGATTACTAGCGTAGTAGGCCGCTAGTCCTCTCAATACATCTTTCAGTACAATATTTATTTGAACTTAACTTTATTTGTAAATGTATAGCATTTCTTTCTGGGCTTTTTGCTGCAATCACCCATTAAAGTTATGTCGATGGTTGCCTCTCAATATTTAATTTTTGTATTTGCTTTTTTCATTGGTAAACTCGGTAGCCCACTATAGGTATCTCTATTCTCAATTTCTTAATACAATAATGAAAGGATAATGAAGGATAGAAATATATCAATAATGCATTGGTTTCATCATCGGAAAATGCTTTGAAATTTTGATAAAATCAGGGATTCCCTAACTTTTGTATAGGCGCATGCTCCATATATCAAGATCAAATTTGCATAAACTCGCAAAATCAAAGTTAATTAATGCAAAATTGACTGGAAAAACATATATGTTTGCTAATACTGCCGAACTTGCAAACTCAATAAGATACAATGTACAAGTTCTCTGGCTTACACATAAATTGAAATATTTCATGTACTCACGAGCCAGATCATTTCATCATTACCGATTATGATTTATTTTTGCAATCCTCTGCTACATCTGACTTATTTATAAACACTACCCCCCTGAACAAAATTTTCCAAATTTACTCGTCTCTTGATGAGCTAACTTTTACGTACTTTGATAGATGTAGCCGTTACTACGTGGTAGGTAATCATAATAAAGAAAAGAGAATTGAAATTTTCCAACGTTAGTTACAAATAAAATTGGTAAAAAACATAGATAGTTTGAATTCTCTTTTCTTCATTTTACATATTTGAGTTTCTGTTAATTAATATTACAATAAATGAATAATTATTGATCATAGATTCTTATGTTGACAAAAAAGGTTTTCCCGAGTTTGAAATTCAAATTATTAGATTTAGATGTCGCCTTCTTTGTGGTTTTCCCGCTCTTTAGATGATTGCTTTCACAGCGTAAAATACTCTTCTCACTAATGATTTTTCATGTCAAACAGATATTGGCGGCAAAGCCAAGATTACCTAAACTAAAGAAACATCCTAGATAACATTGAAAATATTGATAAATTTCACTTTACTGAATATTGTGATGAATTCGACAAAATATTTCAAATTCACTCACCATACCATTCTCAAGTTGTCGAATGAAATATGGAATGAAAAGTAGCAACTGGGAGAGAAATCATAAAGCATGAATTAAAATTATCATCTCAGTATCGGAATCGTTCAAAATGAGTCCAAAGGAGATGTTATTGGGTTGTAATTAAACCACAGATTATTTCCAAATTTTCGAATATCTAATGACCTAAAAAAATATAAGAAATTTTCATTATTTCATTTTGGTGTTCAAGTTGAAACTTAAATATTCAGGATGGCAAAGTAGAAATATTTCACTGCGAATCACTTGCAGCAGTACAATAGTTGATGCCCATGAAAATACGTTCTTAGCCAGTAGGTCAAACGTTCAGTAGGCTTGATAAAACGGAATTTGTCATGTCATATGTCATTAAATAGAACACCATCCACTTTAGTCATAGAAGCTAGTTGCTGTCTACTTTCCCGCTCTTCTAATATTTTGGATATCAAAGGTAAGATAAAATTATCATACTAGTAGGTAAATAATACTTGGTTCGTTTTATTCTTTCAAGATGGTGAAAAACGGAGTATCTCACCATTACTCTCAAAAACATGGATTTGAAGCTGACTCGGAATTGGTGAAAGCCAAAGCTTCCAATATACCAGTAAAATTCAAAAATCTTGTTGAGGTGGCTGCTGCGATCCGTTATATGACTGTCCCAAGAGCGAACTCATATTTAAAAAATGTTCTTGCTCACAAAGAGTGTGTTCCTTTTAGAAAATTCAAAAGTGGAGTGGGGAAATGTTCCCAGGCAAAGCAGTTCAAAATCGTAAATGTATGACATTGATCAATATTTATCTACTTGTTTAAGGCACTATAATTATTTTTTAGGGACGCTGGCCTAAGAATAGCGCAAAGTGTATGATAGATCTGTTGCGAAATGCATCAGCCAGTTGTGAATATCTTGGTAAAGATCCATCAGAATTTTTGATTCATCACATTCAAGTTAACCAAGCTCCTACTTCCACTAGAAGAACCTACAGAGCTCATGGGAAAATAACTCCTTATATGCGTCATAACAGTCACATTCAGATTGTTCTTAAAGAAAAGATGGATTGAAATATGCACATATTCTTTCTTATAACTTGCAACTTTTGAGACTGTTCTTTTTATTAAACACTTGAATTCAATAGTCGTTTCTATGATTATTCAATCTCTTAAAATTTTTTTCTAAAAAATGTGGATTCCTTAAAAACAAGATGTAGTGTAAATCTACTGCAATAAAGGAAATAGACCTACTTGAGTTGCATCAAAAACATACTACCTTTAGAAATACAATAATCTTCAATTAATATTAATAAGAATGTAAAGGTGTTTTCAAGGTTTACTGAAGGACCATATAAATTCATATTGTATTTTTAAAATGAGTGTACTCAACCTTTCATAATTGAATTTATTTTATGAATTGAAACCAGAATCTAGCTTGTAATGTGCTCCTCCAAACTATTCATAATGCATCATTTTTCGAGGAATAAGATTCCTAGAATAATTAATTTGAGTATTTTTTCTGATGTAAAAGATTAGCCTAGTTTCTATAGTTCTTCATAATCAAGCAAGACCCAGAAAAAAAGCGAAAAATCTATGTATAGGGGTATCTTTAGAACCAAAGGTATATAGTAATTTACCATTTCTTTTATAGAGAGAGAAAAAATATTAAATTTATTCTCTTTTACATGTTTTGAGTAAATATGGCTTTCTTCAGTCAAGAAGTAGAATGGGTGATGATTCTATGATTCAATACAAGATTTCTATACTTATATAGAATACTTGAATAGAATGAATATATATATATATATATATATATATACACATCACAACTTTTATTTGAGAAATAAAACTTATGGCTGAAAACTTGGTTAGAAGCTATAGAAAGCTGTTAGAAAAACATAGAACTTTCAAGAAACACCTAAAGATCTCGAGAAAAAAGTCCAAGTTTGGTCGTTCTCATTTAATTGTTTCTATAGCTGAATCGTACATTAAACTTGAATATGGTGTATAGTATGAATGCTCCCATTCATTAACATGCCATTGTACTAAGAAAGTCTACGATTTTTGTTTCTTTTCACCTAATTCAATTTCTATTTTGTATTTATGATAAAGGATTTTCTGCTTCCGCAGACCAAAATTGACAATATTGAATTATTGTCGGGCGTCAGTACTTCAGTACCTCAAATATTAGATCCCTTCTATTTGAAATTCACATAAGTTTCTTCTTCTTCATCTCTGTTCATAGAGCTTGCTGGGCACGATTTGCTTGAACATTTCAAAATTTTGCGGGCGTTTCACTTGTATTTTCGGCTTCAGAAAAAAATAAAAATAACTGATTTGTGATGCACTGTTTGGAACCTTTGGTGTGGTAATGAATATTACTGGAGTTTTTTTCCCAACACCAACCCGTTATTTCAACACTTCGAGACGTGTTTCGATCACCAAGTGATCATCTTCAAGAGGTGTCGGTAACGGTTTGGTGTTGGGAAAAAACTCCAGGTTCTGGTTCTGAGAAGCCTAGAAGTTCCATAAATCAAAAATGAAAACTATCGAGGAGAGATATATACGTATAAAAAAATAAATATTTCGAAATGAACTTCGAAACATTAATCTCTCTCAACTAACTATACAGTAGGCTTTAGTAAACGCTGGCGGAAAACAACTACTTTCCCGGATAATATAAGGCTGAATATTGAATCATATTGGACAGACATTTATGCAAGAGACCTTTCGGAGACTAGTGTCGTAGATGTTTCTCGTTCATTCAGCAGCAGGCCCATGCTGACATCATCAAGTAGATTACCTGAATACCACAGTCTGCACCTGATCTACTTGAAGATCAGTCAACTGATTGGAATGAACATGATTGGAATAATTCAGTTACAAAAATGTTGATTATAGCAGGAAACATACCTATGAAGCTTTTTTCCCTATAGTATTATTCTTAGCTCAGACCTTAAGCTCGCTTGATTCGTAAATTGTATATACAACGTAACGAAAATCACTTTTAAGCCCGCTTGAAGTTAAGCACTCTACTTCAGTGGCTTAGGGCCTTTAAGCTTTCAGACTGAAATGGATACTGCCAAGTACCACTATAACAATTGTACCAACAAATAAAATATATTTGAATAACCACAAAAAAGTTCTGAATTTACTTTTTATGGCTGGACCATACACCAAACTTTTATTTTATTCAGGCACTCACATAAGTATGGTGTATGAACGCTCCCATTGATTTACATTATAGCAACTTTTAAAATAAAAGTTGTATGATGTGTCAGTTATATTTAATACGAATTTAATTCGATTCTAGAAATTTTACCTTTAGGTATTTTGTGTTTGTGGAATACCTTGTCCATATATGGGATCTCATCTACATGCACGAGTATGTATCCTTATTCCCATTATGAACGAGGCTTCTTATTTTACCCTTCCATCAGTTACATGGTTAATAAAAACTAATTTTATGTTCGGAAAATGAAATTTTCTTATCGTTTTCAAATGGTTAAACAAAAATTCCCATCCTAAATGTTTTGCAGCGATCGCGAAAGCCGTTGAGAAGAAGATGCAGCTATCTTCATTTTATTTTGATTATTTGACAGTATTTTAATTTTATTTTTATAGGATATTTAGATTATTTATTTTTCGTTTTTCGATTTTTTTGTTCGATTCGACGCGATTTTACTATCGCGAGGACTGGAAAAGTGAGCTTTGTGAGGGTGCTCTAAAAACTAAAGACCGTGTGATATAGGTGAGTGCATATAAGATTTGTTTTGTATGACCAGTGATCGGATCTGTGATCTAAAGAACCGAAGAATTTCATGTTTAGGTATCTGTTCATTCTTGGAGAATCACTGGAAGACTTCATTATTGTTCGATTATCAAATTTGGTTTTAGTGGAATTAAGACTTCAATACTTTCCTTATTGAAATTACATTGCACATAATAATATGATGTGTGATTATCTGATAAATATCTTGAAGAAAAGTCATTTTTTGTGGAGAAAATCAGTTTTTTTTATACACCTTCGTGGAGATTTTCACCAAAAATGTTAAAAAACTATGACTCATATATAATCTTATTTTCATTAAAAATATCAGTAGTAGTCTAAGGATAATTATAATTATGATATAGTTCTGTCTATAGTTTTTGTTCACAACTTTTAGAAGCATAATCAACTTCGTGACCAACACCTTAGATATAGGTAATCTAATCATCAGAATAAGTGTTAATTTCAAATGACAATATCAACAATTGTTATTGAAGATGATCAGAATTAAAAATCATATTCAAATATGTAATTGCACCAAAACGAGCATTTTTTCTGTCTTGTAAAACAATTTGGTTGAAACTGATTCGATAATTGGAAATTTTGGGAGGCAGCAAAATTGTCATGAAAGTAAATGTTTTTACTTCGCTTTGAGAAATTGACCTTTTGAAAGAAATCCCACTTCGATTCAGCATAAAAATGGGTAATCCAAGAGAAAATTTTTAATGAAAAGGCAAGCAGTTGTGCAGAATTATAAAAAGGTGCAGAAATGGACTCTGAAGTAACCATTGTTGATCTGAGGTTATTTGAATCTGTTTGTTTACTTATGGAATGCATTTCATTATTAATATGGACCTTTTTTAAGAATATTAGCCACCTCTACTTAAAATTTGTGGATTTTCGAAGTCTATTCTATGATCTTCCATGATGACATATTCAGTTGACGTGCAAGAATTAACACCTCATCTACAGTCGCTTTTATGTGAAATAATGTGACTACTGAAGGGACTAGAAGTTTGTCTTGCATACATTTTAGAACCATTCAGAGACAAAATTTTATATACTGAATTCGATTTTTGCTTATACATCAATGTAATTTTGAGTTTACTGTGTAATTTAGATATTGTTATGATGTTTCTTTTGGCAATTATAAAGTCATTGTAACTGAACACAGTAATAATAATATTAATCAAAAATTACTTTATTCATTGCAACAAATGAAAGGGTAAAGTGTCATTCTTCAGTGTTTTCAACATGAAGGAGAAAAAAAAAATATTTGTTTAGAAGTATTGCATATTACCCTACAAATAAAAGAGTATGATTATGCAGTGAAATATGCAAGTACTGAAATAATTGAATCATGCACAAATATTAACAAAACCTTCGCTTAAAAATAGTATGTTATGGAACTACTAGAATATGTAGGTTTCTCCTTGCTACATTGTTGACATTTACAAATCTCAGTTTGTTTCTCAAATATAAGGAGGTGTTTGTAGATAGTGTTTTTTGTACCTGTGTTAATAGGTGGAGTTTCCGCAATGTTTCGGTAGTTGTGAAAGCGGGGTTTATGCGGTCAAATTGTTTCATCCAATTCAACAATATAATCAATGTCAGACTAGTTTTATTGTAATTTCACAAAAATATAAAACTGATTTAACCAAAATCTAGTTTCTTCTGAACAGCATCGTTGGTATTGCCATATTTTGGTATATTTATACATTTTTTGTAAACTTAAACCAAGTTGAGTTGACATCCATTTTACTTTCGGTCAGCGCATCCAGATTTTGTAGTTTACAGCAGGATTTCACGCATCCCAAGCTGGATAGCAGTCTCTCTGTGGACTCCAAAAGTCTTTCAAATTTCTGTATGTTTTTTGTTTTTTATCATTGTAGTTCAAAGCTTGGCACACCCGACAGTAATGAAAAGATTTGCTTTGAAAGTACCCATGTTCGTTAAGAACTTCGAAGTTTCTCTTCCATTGAAAGAAATCTCGAAATTCGCCTGTCTCGTTCAACCTTTTGATGTACTGGGCCAATACAGCAGGACTGGCAAAGTCATCAATATGTATGTAGGAATTGGGTGGTAGCAGCATCTTGCAGTTGGATAGTTTAGCACCCATAAGTATAATATCTAGTTTATCTACTGTCAAATGTAATCATAAATTGAATGTACTTACGAATGTAAAGGTCCACAATTGCCGTATACGTCAATTTCTATATGTTTCTGTAACGCTTTCACATACTCCCACCTGTGACTTCTACCAAAACAATGTGAACCCAGAATGGCCACAAGAACGTCTCTTCTTTTATTTAGATTCAGCTCGAATTGCGTTGGATATTTTCTTACAACTGTTCGGCCATACGGCACTGGAATATCGGAGTCCATCCTGAATGAAAATTAAATAGAACTTCATTATTATTCATTTACACACTTTTTCAAAGTTTTATCGGGGATCGATCATTTAGAAAAAACGAAACTGTTCATGAAGTCAATCACAACTTGATTGTTGTGAAGTATTAGGGATTGTGGATACAGTAGGTTGCAAAATTTCTCAAGTGTCAACAGCAAATACAGTCCACTCGTGCAGGCTACTTTCTGTACTTTTTGCACAATACTCGTATAATATTTCCATTCAGTTTGTATTCCAAACATTCTTTATGAATTGAAACAAATATCATTCAAAGGAACTGTTCTAGATCATGCCCGAAAAAAAGTAACGCCGGCCGCCGCTAGTAACCATAAACGAAACGTTTATGGTTACCAGCGTTACTAGCTAAGAGCGCGCGAAGGTACGATGATTTCCCGCCTCTCGAGAAGCAGTAAGAATAATGCTACCGACTTCGACAGAACTTTGGCGAACTTTCTACGATGTTCGATTACGATATTTAAACGCTAGCGGCGGGCCTATCGAGACAGTCAAGTGGAAGATACAGTACGATACGCGAAGTGATCAAGTAGGCGATAGACATTCAGACAGTCGAGTTAAAGTTTTAGTTGAAGTATTTGTTGTATTTGAAGTGAAATAAAGTTTAGTTTGATTATTCAGGGTAGTCAATTATTGATCAACCCACGGCGGAAAAAAAACAGAACTATACATGATACTACATGGACTGAACAGTCTCTGACCGAACACATAGATATATATGTTTTTTTCTGTAAACCAGCTATCGCACCCCTACGAATCCCTACTAACCTTCAGAAGAAAGCTGTTGAAATTTCATGATATTCTCCTCATAAGTTTGTAAATCGTTGTCCTAAGAGTGACACTACTCATGTTATTTTACACTGTTTATTGATGGGAAAAAATACCGTCCAAGCGAAACAATGGCTTGAAAAGTGTTATAAGGACTACGTTCCATCAGAAACAACAATTAAACGTTGAATTGCTGACTTCAAACGTGGTCGTAGAAACACCGATGATGCAGAACTCACTGGGCGTTCAAAGGAAACAGTAACACCAGAAAACATGAGAAAAATCCACAAAATCGTTGTGAATGATCGAAAAGTGAAATTGCATGAGTTAGCTGACATTGTAAAGATATCAAAATAACGTGTTGGTTTTATATTTTATGAGCATTTGACTATGAGAAAGCTTTGTTCAAAGTGAGTGCCGCGGGAGCTCACTCTCGACCAAAAACAACAACGTCTTGGTGATTCTGAGCAGTGTTTAGTCATGTTCAAACATTACAAACCGGAATTTTTGCGTCGATATGTGACAATGCATGAAACACGGATCCATCACTTCACTCCGGAATCAAACGATCGTCATCTGAGTGGAGAGCAACTGGTGAACCTCGTCCAAAGCGTCCGAAAGCACAATCGGCTGGAAAGGTTATGGCCTCGGTATTTTAGGATGTGCGTGTAATATTCATGTGTAATGTTTCATCAAGACAACGCACCGTGTCACAAGTCAATCAAAATATAAAAAAATATATGAATTGAACTTCGAATTGCTCTTACATCCACCGTATCCGCCAGATTTGGCTCCCAGCGACTAGTGTCTGTTCGCAGACCTCAAAAAAATGCTCACCGGTAAGAAATTTCGCTCGAATGAAGCGGTTACTGCTGAAACTGTGGACTCTTTGAGGCAAGTGATAAATCGTTCCACAATTTTACAATTTTTGCAATACAGAGTTTATTCAAGACGCGTTTCACTACACGTTAGCTTCAACAGTTGCACTGGTCCAACCATTCCATTAACTCGTTTTTGTTGGATATTAAACTAACGTTGGCACGGAAATTATTTACAGTTTTTTAAAGGATACCATCTAAAAAGGATATTCCTTATTATCAGTACCTCAACATGAAATGAATTTTGAGAATATCGCAATAAGTTTTGAGTGTATTTTATCGAATTTCGGTAACCACATGATTTTAATTTATTTTATCTTAATTGTTGCAATAAACTTGAAAGCGATAACATTTTTGGAATAGAGAATGAAGAGACCTTTCAAACGATGTATCACGGGGGTTGAAGGTAAGGGTAGCATTTTTCGGTTGAAGTATGTCAAATTATAATTTAAATTAGACGTGTTTCAGGATTTTGTTAAAATATGTACCGTAACCGAAATAATGAATTTATTTCATTCGGCTTTTACACACTGTAATTTACCCCCATTTTTATATTTTGATACTAATGCCTTTTTTAACGAACATATATGATACCATTTCGGGCTGATATTTTTAATAGTCCATACATTTTTTCTTTTTTTAGATTTCAAATCTGTTAACATACATTCAGATAATGGAAGTCCGGAAATCAAAAACTGAATTATGTTAGTTACCTGTATGTCATTGACCAGTTGAAAACTCCATCGAAATCAGTCAGTTTCAGTCGGGGAGTCATAATCGTGTGATGGGGACTTTCATCGGTAAGAAAAGCCCAAATTTGGCTTGGATTCCGCTTTCCCTTCGGGAGTTCTTTGGTACTTTTCATTCGATGCATAGGAAATATCACAATATCAGCAGTTGATATTGCAGAGTCTTCATAAGTTATATCACAGTTATTCACAGGACAGTAGCTGAACGGATCTATCCTGAAAAACAGTTTTATTGAATGTACAGTGCATTTCTTTAATGTCCCCCCCCTTTTATTTTTTGAACGGATCAACTCAAAATAATTTAAATTTGGGATGAAACTTTCAAGATGGCGACTGGGCGCCATTTGGAAATAAAAATTAAATGGAAGCTCCTGACAAATGCTTCATAACCCTAGAATGTAATGTCAATATCTTCAACTACTACAAAATGGCGGAACTGTTAATAATTGCCTGAATACATTGACATTTAACTACATAATATGAGGTAATAAGCTTGAGGTCAGTTCAGAAGATGCTCGAAATGGTTGCCTTGAAGTTCTTGACATATGAACAGCTTATTCGATATTTCACGCTGAACATTTTTGAACACAGTAAAGTAAATATCCCCACAAAAATTTATTATTCTCTGCAGTATATCCAATATTGAAGCAGGTTCAGTTTCGTACACCTTTTGCTTCAAATAGCCCCATAAAAAAAATCCAAAGGTGTTAAATCTGGCGAGAGGGCTGGCCATTCTGTAGGACCTCGACGGCCAATCCAACGACCGGGAATAGTAGTATCCAAATAGTTTCTTACTTATCTGGAGTAATGTGGTGGTGCTCCATCTTGTTGGAATAAGGCTGGCTTCTTCAGAGGTTTATTCGTCTTGATCGGTGATCTTCATCGGTGAATCATCAAGGTGAATGAACCTCTGAAGAAGCCAGCCACTCGAGCTGGCGAAATATTAAGATGCAGTTCCAGACGGCCTTTAAACCCGAATGAAGATAGCAACACTGAACTTTTGATGCTTTATAAAGCTCAGATCAGACCTTCTTTGGAGTATTGTTCTCATGTATGGAGCTCCGCTGAAGCTGCTGGATTTTATCCAGAAAAGAGGCATCCGCCTGATTGGAGACTTGAACATCACTGCAACCTTGATAGTCTGGAACATCGAAAAAAGGTTGGGGATTTGTCTCTCTTCTATATATATTTTAACGGGAAGCTTTCAAGTGACTTGGCACATTTGATTCCTTCAAGAGCGGTACATATCAGAAATATGCGAAGGACTGTGGTTGCTGATCGTTTTGAGGTTCAACTCAGTACACCTCGAACTTCACTGTTTAAGAACTCTTCCATCTGGAGAACTGCGTTTATGTGGAATAAATTTCCTGAGAACGTTTCTCCAAATGGATTTAATCTGGCGAAAATAATTCCAATCTTTATATCAGGGGACAGGGAAGATCTGAATAATTACCGTGGAGTAGCTCTCCTACCTATTTTATCAAAATTAGCTGAGAAAGTGATTTACCTTAGAATAATTAATTATTTCGAGAAGAACAGTTTTTTCTCAGAACATCAGTATGGTTTTAGGAAAGGAAAATCTACAGTTGAAGGAGTGAGAAGATTTGTTGAGTTTGTAGCCGATGGGTTTGAAGCCGCAACTCTCTCTCTGGCGGTTTTCGTTGACCTCCGTGTGATTGACTGTGTCAATAACACTATAGTAATTGACAAGTTAAAATTCTATGGATTTTCTGACTCCGCAATAAAACTGATGACCTCATATCTTCAAAACAGATCCCAAATAGTTCACTGTAATAATCAGAGCAGTTCAAGTCTGATAATACGCAAAGGTGTTCCACAAGGAAGCGTTTTGGGACCGCTATTGTTCTTGATCTATATAAATGACCTACCCAAAAGCATAAACGCATTAACAACCTTGTTTGCCGATGATGCTACCATCGCAACCAGAATCGAAAAGAATTTCACAAGAATTGATTAAATGATAAGATCGATCATCAATCAAGCTACTGAGTGGTTTACGACAAACGAACTAAGCTTGAACACACGCAAGACTCAAGACACTTACTTTCAATACCAAGCATACTGCCTATCGGAGCGTAAACTTTCTAGGACATATTATTGATCCCAAATTCAATTAACAAGCAATTTATCAAGAGTAATATTTGCAATTAGACGGATGAAATCGCTAGTGAACTTGGAGGCATCCATCTCAGCTTACCATGGAATGTTTCACTGTATTATGACTTACAGTCTAATTAACTGGGGCCAATCTTGCTACACTCAGTCGATATTTATTATCATTGAATTGGTGTTTCTGTTTGTAGAACTAGTCATTCAACAACTGAATTGGTACTGATGAACAGAACATTTTTATTCGAGAAAAATATATATTAAATTCACTCAATAATTTATCACGCTAAAGTAGAAGTGTGCATCCTTTTACACGTGTAAAAAGTTCACCACAACAATTGTTTTTAATCAATTCGCAAGTTTATTTGAGTAAAGTCCAGAATAAAAAATGTTGAAAAAGTGTTGGAAATATTACTTTGTTTCATTACTTCAAAGTATACGTGCTGTCTTTATACCTGTACAAACTTTACAAATCGGTAGACTAATCGGCCGCTTCTTACCTGTCCAACCACAAAAAAAACTGCAGCTGCGCAAATGTATGTGATTTTTGAAGGGGTCGTCTCTGAGTTATAGCACAGAATGATTGTTTGTTATTTTGCAGTTATAGCACGTTTATATTATTAAGTTTACTTCTATTTCGAGGACGTGTACGTTCTGTATTACTGTCAGGTGAGTACTACTTATATAAAAATACATTGTATTTTTGTATTTTCTATACTTCAGTCACATCTCAATTAAATCCATGTATGATTGAAATATACATATTTTGTTTTTAACCTAAAATAGCTATTTCCTTTTCATGGTCCTAGGGCAGGGTAGGCGAACCTTTATGCATCAACGTGCCATTTTTTCTAATGAATGTTTAATGAGGTTTTAGACGTGCCATCAAATAATTTTGATTTTCTGATTATTTGGAAAATAATAATAAATACTATCAAAACTCTTTATTTGCTACAAAAAGGTACATTTTGCAATGTTTTTATTACACACGTAATTTAAATTATTGTAAAATTAGTGTGACTTCTGTTGTTGCAGGTTAGGTGACAATTAACATTAGGGTTGTAGGATGTTACTTTTAGCAGAATGCATGTGAACTGGATTAATCTGTCAAACGGTTTCCAACCGGGTTTTTAATGTTATTCATCTCTGAAAATAAGACTCGCAGGCATAGGTAGATGAAAACATTGTTAAAATAGCATGAGCCAGCTTCTTCAAATAGCTAAATGTGTCTGGTAACGCATTCCATGTTTCCATAATTTTGTTATTAGCATTTTTACCTAAATCTTCCTGTTTCAATTCATTTCAACTCTTTCCTTGTTTCAATAAATTTTTGAATCCTTATTGAACTAGATTGGAAATCAGTCAGCTGCATTTCAAATTCTTCAATTTCCAACCAATCGAATTGGGAGAAGTTCAGTTTGTGAAATGACGTCACATCAGGGTACATAATAAACTAGAGTATTTCCGACAATTCTTTGAACTGAGAAAATCTCGCTGAAAATTCCTTGATTGAAGAATCAATCACAGAAATGAATTATTCAGTAAATTTTTCTTTGTCTGATGTCTCGTGAATATCAAAATCGTTGATATATTTTTTCAAGTTTGGAAAATACTTGTAGTTTCTTGTGATAATATCGTTCCTGAAAACTTGCAGTTTACCCTCAGAAGCATGAATGAGATCTATCTTGACAATAATTGTTTTGTTTGTCCCTTGAAGGTTCACGTTTATTGTATTTAAATGTTGGCATATGTCTGTAAATAGCATCAATTTTGAAAGCCACAACAACTGTGGGTATTATTTAATTTTTCCCCCATTTTGCAGAAACAGTCTGATCTCTTCCAAGAAATCAACAAATCTTTTAATCTTCATTCTCTATATTTTTCAGGTGTTTTGTAATTGGAATGAACTTGCTTTCATGTAGCAACTCACCATGTTTCAAGGATTCTAATTTATTTTTAACTATTTTTCTATGTCCTCACGTTTCATTGTTGTGAAACAGATATCAGCTTCTATCAGGTCTCGATCAAATTTGAACAGGTTTCGATCAGGTTTCAATCAGATTTGAACTGGTCAAGAACAACTCTCAACAGATATTGATTTGGTGCGGTTGTTTGAACTAATTTTTGTTCTTGAATGTGTGTGTATGAAGTAATCCAACAATGGCATTTGCACCCGCGTATGTTGACTGTTTATTTCTGTCTTTCAATGCACTTGCAAATAATTTTTTTTGCTCTGCTTCGCTTTTTTGACTAACAGATTTGTGATTTGTTTCAAATGCCGTTTAACAGACGATGTTCTAAATACCACTGTTACAGAACATGAAACACACACCGCTTTCTCACCTTTACTAATCATGCCGTATTTCTCAGTCCACCAAGTTTGAAATTCTCGATACTCTTACCACCGTATAGAAGTACACACAAGTAAATTCACTCCTGTCGGTCTCTTTGACGGGGCAGGCTGAGAGCTGTCGTGCACCTCTGCACGAAGTTCGATCAAAATATAAGTGACCATGATCTGACTTCATCATTGCTACGAGGAGCTCACAATATCTCATATGATTGTGAACTGTTTAGGAATTGATGAAAAATAAGACAAGGTGGTAAAATAAACGTATATTTTAAAAAGTAAGATTATACAATTTAGGTCAGAAACTTATGCTGATCTATTCTAAAGTTTTTTCAGAATGATGGATTTTTGATTTTTTCAACATTTGTTTTCAAATTTCTATTGGCAAATTTCAAAGTATAATGAATTCTTACCCTTGTGAGATGAGAAAATAAATAATCCTAAGGGTCAATCCATATCAAGTGATCAAAATTAAAAATAAAATTTTCCTTCATGTTTTTATTTCACTATAGTTTTTGGTTTAATGAATTATCACATAAAACAAAATAAAAATTTGGAGGAAAAATTTTTTTATCTCTTTTGGTTTTTCCAAAATTTTTCTCCAAAATTTGGAAAAAACTTATTTTTGCGTGTGTACAAATTTACGTTTTGATTAATATCTCTTGATTGGATTAAGATAGAAAGGTAAAATAAAAGCCATTCGGTTCAGAATTGAATTAGCTTTAATTTGATATACAACATGATAGTATTCAAAACATTTAATATTTTCAACTTAAAAACTCAAAATTTCAAAACCAAATTCAAAAAATGCATATGATTGAAAATTTTCAAAAAAATACTGTATATTCCTCATGTTATTACTAAGATGTACACAAAATTTTAGGTTGGGATCTTAATGGGATCATACCCAAAACTGAAATTGTTTATATTAAAACGCACAATGTTCAAGATTCAAGAGCAAATTCCAAAAAACGCATATGATGAAAAATTTTCTTTAAAAATACCATGAACTTCTGATACTATCTTTAGGTTGTGATCCAAATTATAAGGTGGGATCATTATGGGATCATATTAAAGTAAATTAAAATACATCAGAGTCCAATGGTATAGATATGCGTAAATTAGTTTAGTTGAACAAATGTCAAAATTATGTAATGGCAATAAAAATCTAACAGTTTATAAAATTCGAATTTTACATGTAAACACTATAAATATAACAGGCGTACATATGAAATAGTTAATGACTATGTACCGGTACTGAATGAGCTGATGATTAGATGCTGGTGAATCGCAGTCTTGAAGTTAGGCTCTTTGTAGCTGCAACTGCTTCGTTTTGAGAAATCACATATGTCCTTCCTGTAGCTGTTTTGGGATTCACTTTAGTTAATATCTGGCTTATTTTCACTTTTTCCTGGCTTTGGATCTGGACAACACATTATTCCCTTCTCCTTAATGAGCGATTTAGCTTTTCGGGCCATCCTGTTACTGACACCGAACTCAGTTTCAACTTTTTTTACAGTCCAACTTTTAGGTAATGTTGTGAGGATCAAGAATTTTTCAGTATTTTTTGTAGTTTTCTGGAATTTTTCTTTTAATTGCACAATCATTTCCGAATCCGGATCAACTGGCTCATCATTCTCAGGGAAACTTGTATCTCCTACCAACTCGTTAGTGAGCTTTTTAGTGACTTTTTCTACTTTTTTTCTGCAGTAACCAGGTGAGTGCAACCTTTTCTTTGTAATAGGCGATTCTTCAATAATTGAAAGAGATTTGTTTAAATATTCTAAAAATGTAACAATATCAACCCAGAAAAAAATTGTGAGGTAATTGGGATTTGATCACTTGATATGGATTGACCCCTAAGGTAAATTATCACAAGGGTGAGAAATGTTGATATTTGAAAATATTGTTTTGAGCTGGTTGCCTATGAATTCATATGGCACATAAATTATTGTTCATACAAACACTTTATCCATTTTTTCAATGAATGTAGCCGTCCCTATTGCTGCTGATGGTATCTGATTGAAACTGGCATAAGTATTCATCGCTGTAGCTACCGAATGACTGAAAAGTTGACTGGCTAATTTAACCTTCATCTTTTGAAAGTTAGTTGAAAATGAATGAGAATCAGTAAGTTTGGGTGCCGGTCTATATTGCTTTTCCTTATCCAAGTTGTCAAGTTGTCCAAGATGACTTTTGTTCGTTGTAAATTCATCAAATTTCAAAAAGTCATCCAAAAAATGGTTTCTTCTACATTTCAGCAAATGAGAAGTATAAAAAAGTAAAAAATTTTTTCTCATCAACAAAGAAATATGGCTGTTATACAGTCACTTTGACATCTTATCTGGCAAGTGTATAAAAATTAAAACCTAAATCTGAAATGATCCCCCTAACTCTCAATCCAATTTTTTGATAATTGCCTAACAGCTTCAATCAGAATACTTTCTATATTCAGTATTGATGTGGATGAATTGGTAAAAAGTATGCAACAGTGGGCTCCAAAAAATGTTATTTGAATATACATTTGATACTTTACTTTTGCAAAGATTTCAGTGGAAGTAATATTTTTCACAAATACATGCTAGCCAGATCAAAAAATGTGGTTCAACCATTATTTTCCTTTGTGGATTTCCAGTGGAACTCCGATTGTTTTACCATTTTTGCTGCTTATATATGGTCTATAACAATTTATTTTATAATTTTCGTTATATGTCCATTCCTTCAATCTTACATAATAAATACTAGAAAAACATACCTTTTTTCGTCAGTTGACATCACCTTGCAAATTACAGCACAGCTCGACACTTGTTCATTTTGAAACTAGACACGAATTTTACACAAATACAAAACCACCACTTACAACGACTCACTCTGTAATAATAGTCCATGCCTCAACTTGGCTCGCTTGGTATATGCATCAGATTAGTCGGTTGCGCTGTAGGTCCACTGAGCATAAATTTCGAGGTGGGGAATCTTGACCCAAATATGGCGGAGAGTGAACTTACTTGTGTTTACTTCTATACGGTGCTCTTACGGTGACGTTAATGTTGAATTTGAAAGAACTTGTGAGAAATACTTATACATGCAATAGGATAATTTGACACTGCAGATGTGACTAATTGAAAATGTCATGAAACAAAAAATTTGCTTACATCTATCAATTTGCAGCGGTTATAGCCGCTTCACTTCACTATGTCGGCTAAAAAAGCTTTTTGAGCTGCTAAAAATTGGTGGACGCATGCAGTGTCGCAGAATTCCATTCTTGCACGATCTATCAACATGTGTACAAAGTTTTGTTGATCTCTTTAATCGCGTCGAGATCTTTTGATAAATCAAAACCGAATCGATGACTACGAGGTCTTCAAAAAATAAGATGAATTTTAAATGTTGTGACCAATCAACCGACAACTGCGGTAGCAGAAATTTGGGAAGCTAACCTGAAATGCCATCGGAAAACGAATCCACATGTTTCTAGAAACACATGTCAAACCACTAACACTGACATAAAAACTTGGCAAGTTGACTTGGGTGTCACACCAATAGGTGGTTCCACTTATGTTTCGCTTGCGTTTACGCAGCTATTTTTATCAAGTACTTTCTTGGTTTTTCTCATTTTGTCTTCAATCGAGGACCGCCTGATTCCATTTTTGGCATAAAATTTGATGCAAATTCTTTGATCCATTTTTCTCGATAGCATAAAATCTCCGAACACACGAAATACTTTCAACTTTTATGCCTCTCACCAACAAACAAAACATGCTAAACAGCTGAAACTGTGAATACTGTTCGAGACGGGTGTGCCAGCATAAAAAAATTGAAAAAAACGCTAATCGAATGTACATAGCCCTCGAAATTCAAACGTTCATCTTATTTTTTGAATAGACCCCGTACATTATGGTGTCTATGAATATTTAAACTGTCACGAAATCTCCGCTTGGATAGGTACTTCTGAATAAACTACCAGTTTTTGATATTATTGTATCCTGTTTTTTTTTTATTTCGCGTATTTAGAAATGATAATTACCTCTTCTTTCACTTTTTTTATTTTTACAGCAAGATGTCTCAACTTCTTAAATTAACCGAAGATACTCTAAGGACATTGAGATGCGCTTTATGTTACTGCTATTTGTCAGTCTCACCTATAATAATCATATCCGAGAATGGTCAAGAACAGAAGTGTGGAAGATGCAAAGACATAACGCCAAACAATAAAATAAATCAGAAGAACGTTGCTTTCGAAAACTTGATGAAACTAGTTTTGTTTCCATGTACTTTTCCCGATTGTGAAGAAAAACTAACCTGGGAGACTGTGGAAGCCCATGAGAAAGAATGTCGGCATAGAACTATTAAATGTCCTATTCACTCGAACTGCAATGACCTCATCAAAATTGAGAATATCGAATTCCATTTCGAAAATTCCCATGGTGGGTATCTGTTCCGCGATACGATTTCTGACCTTACCATGAAATTTGGGGACTATTCGGTTGCCTTATTAATCAAAGACAAAATACCGTTTTTGCTTCAGAGAAAAGTAGACGAATCATATTGTCACTTTCATATTTTCTCATTGAAACCGAAAACGGATTATTACTTCGAGATAAAGATGAGCTCGCCCAAGACAAATGGCTTTTCCCTGCTCTATGTAGACGACGTTACATTTTATGAGGAAAGAAAACACTGCATGAAATGCACTTCAGGACGTTGCAATGAGAAATATCACGTTTATTGCAATGCCTACAGAAAATATGTAAAAAAAGAAATAATGACTAACAAAATCGAGCCCCAATTGGCCAAAAGTTTCTTGCGGTCCGATGTCTTCACTCTAACGGTGAATCTCTTCAAATACGATTCCAAACCAGGTGACGAACAAGATGAGTTGACTGCCGAAGAAATCTCAATTTGCAACAGTAATAATGAAAAACTCATGCGACAATTGTTGCAGTGCCCCGTTTGTATGGAATTGATGACAGCGCCCATTTTAACATGCAAAACCGGGCATCACATCTGCAGCAGCTGTAGAAAGAGAATATCGGTATGTCCATCTTGTGGTTCGTCTTTCAGGGACTCTAGAAACTATGGCTTGGAGGAATTGGCTCAAATGGGAGAGCTGTTTTGTGAGAACCAGCCGAAGGGATGCAATTTCATAGGAAACGTTGATAGTATTATTAAACATTTGGACGCATGTGATCTCTCGGATTGAGTTTTTTCAAATAATTGATTGATAATATAATGAATGAATGAAAATTTTCTTATAACATGGTTTTATACTATCATGATTCTGTTTTTCGTTAATAAATATTTTGAAATGATATCACTTTTTGTCAAAAGACCTGGTTTTTATGGGCTAGTGAGCAAGGGCGCACCCAATAGCAGGGGAGCCCACGATGCAAAATGGGGATTTACTCGAGCGTCATTGAGACATATTAGGTTGCAAATCTTAGAAGATAAGAAGAAAAAATGTTATATAATACCGGGTGTCCCACATTTTATGTGACAGGCAATATCTGGTTTGTTGAAGGAGATACACAAAAATGTTTCATACAAAAATTTTAGGAGTTCATGAGAGCTATATTTTGATATAATTTTTAAATATACAGGGTGTTTGGTGTAGGTGCTACAGACCAAAATTCCATTTTTTAAAATAGAACGCCCTGTATATCATTACATANTCAAGAATTTCAATATTATATTCAACTGATATCGATATCGTATCGTAGAGGTGAGAATAATGGTTTGTATTCAGTAGTAGTCTAGTTCAATTTAATAAAAGATATAGACTGGATTCGTGTACGAGTAAATAAGTTTTTTTGAAACTTTATATTTAAGGAAAAGTGCAATAACTCAACAACGCCGTAACCGAATTTCAAAAACCAAACATGAAATGATATCAGAATTTAACGTAGCATCTGAATATGTAATGATATACAGGGCGTTCTATTTTAAAAAATGGAATTTTGGTCTGTAGCACCTACACCAAACACCCTGTATATTTAAAAATTATATCAAAATATAGCTCTCATGAACTCCTAAAACTTTTGTATGAAACATTTTTGTGTATTTCCTTCAACAAACCAGATATTGCCTGTCACATAAATGTGGGACACCCGGTATATACCTTCTCATCGGTGAGGGAAGCGGCTATAGAGTTTTAAATATGTAAAAAAATACTATTGCATGGACATACTCGAGGGCGTCAGATATTGATAGCATCAATGTCCTATGTATTTTTAATAATGTTGGTATGTTAATCTGGTCGTTTGCATGATGTTGGTGGTTGTACGTAAGGGTTGAAAGTGAAAAGAAAAAAAAATTAATCGAGCGCGTCAGATTTTCTAAGGGGGTGTTAAGTGCAACAAAAAAAAGCTCTCATTCACTAATTTGACGATTTCGATCTGTCGCAAACTCGCGGTCATTATTATAATGTGCAAAAAAATTCGCCATTTTGAAATACTCGAGTGCGTCAGATTAAGATATATATGGTTCATCTTTATGTTTTAGACGTGCTGTCTCATAATCTGACAATTATCTAGAGGGATTTGCTTAATCTGACAAAAACAATATTTAAAAAAAAATATTTCATTGAACTCAATTAATTGAAAAGCTCAGGAAATAGCATGCAAATAAATAAGTGTATGTTTTTTAAGTAGAATACTTGTATTTATAAGAAAGTAATTTTGAAAAAATGCTCGAAAAATTTAATTTTTTATAATCAATTGATTGATGAAGAAAAGAAAAATGAAACTTTTTTTGTTTTTTAACACTTTTATTTGTAACTAACGTTGCTGCAGTTTCGTCCTATAAGGATATTTTCAATCTTATATATTGTATAAGTTTGAAAATGTCCTTATATCTAATATATAAAAATGAATGTTTGTTGGTTGGTTGGTAAGTGATAAACTTCTACATCGCTCAACCGATCGTGATGAAACTTGACATGTATAAGTAATTTTGCATAGGCTATCAGTTTTTCTGTAACTCGCCACTAGATGGCGCTGTAGAACAATTCTTTGAAAGCACTGTTCTATAACGCTGCGCACGCCTAAGTTCGTTAATTCTGATTCTCCCAAAACATTGAAACAGCAGCGATACAGCAACATAGTACTAGTATAGTTTGAAAATGTCCTTATAGGACGAAACTGCAGTAATGTTAGTCACAAATAAAAGTGGTAAAAAACATAGAAAGTTCAATTTCTCTTTTCTTCAGTATGATTTCCTACCACGTAGTAACGGCTACATCCATCAATTAATTAATTAATTATTCATCATCTTCATCACGAACAAGTCTCTGTGATCATCTGTGATGGCGTCATGGCAACAGAATTCAGAGTGGGGTCAGAGTGAGAGAGTAATAGATAGAGAAAAAGTGAATAGAGAATAGAGGAATAGAAACTTGGAGAGGGAAATATAGGTATCACACAGCTGCACGCATTAAACTTTATCGACGAATTTTTGTTATTTCGGCTTGCGGAAATCGTCAGATTATATATTTTTCGTTATCCTTGAATTATTTTCTTCAAAATAAAAAAACTAGCTACGCTCGAGAATGTCGAAATGACGTAATTTTTTTACAACTTTGCTGCCCTCCCCTTTCTTTACGTCACTCTCAAATTGTCAGATTACTGGAATATACACTTTTTAGCAGGTAATTAACTCATCCTACCTGAATCTGACGCGCTCGAGAATTTCTGATGATCAATTTTTTTTTCCTAATCTGATCTTTTATCCCTCACAGGCGGCCTTATATATGGGGCTCATATTTGGTGGAGGTACTTAACCGGGTACAAGGTATCCCCCTGAATATTAATCTGCCGCGCTTTAGTAAATCCCGAAATCTCCACTTGGGCTTCCCTATTACAAGGGGGGTTTCAAGTTGCAACCTCCCCAGAGATTCGAATAAATCAAGGACCTTCCGAATAATTTTTCAGCTTTTAGTGCATTATCCTTTTTTTTTCAATGAAACCGTTCAACTTTAAATTTTTTTACTTATTTTGTTTTCAAGTTTTCAGTTTCTAATTTTGTTACTCAGTTCCTTTCGTTCTGTTTAGTTCATTTAGTGCCTCAGTATTCAAGGTTTATTTTCCGGCAATTTGTTACAATCTAAGTCCTCGACAAAGAAATGGCAGTAGCTGCCTTTCTAGACATCGAAGGTGCATTTAATAATGTCCCCACGGAGTCACTTATAGACGCACTGGAAAAAAAGGTGTACCAGCTGTCGTGTGTCGATGGATAAAAGCCAGCCTAGAAAGAAGGATGATATACACCATTCTAGGAGAGGCTACCATACAGGTAAGAGCAGAGAAGAGCAGAGAGGCTACCATACAGGTAAGAGCAGAGAAGGGCTGCCCCACGAAGAGGAGTACTATTGCCATTACTATGGGCAACTCTAGTAGACGATCTCCTCAGGAAGCTATTTGAAGAAGGCATACATTGCCTGGGATATGCTGACGATCTGGTGATAGTCACAAAAGGGAAATGTGTAGGCGTCACCTCGGAGCGCATGCAAAGAGCCTTGAACATCGTCGACAGAGGGTGCGAACATGAGAACCGCTCAGTGAATGACCAAAAAACCACTCTCGTGGTGTTCACAAGGAATGAGAAGACTAAGGATGAGAATACTTAAACCACCAATACTCAATGAAGTGGATATACCGTTTCGATCACAGGCTCACATGGAACCTCCACATCCAAAAAACAGCACATAAGGACAGGATGGCCCTGGGAATCTACAGAAGAATGTGCGGAAAAAACTAGGGGCTGAACCCAAAAATGACACTCTGGTTATATACATGGGTAGTGAGACCCATGATAACATACGGTGTAGTGACTTGGTGGACTAGAACAAGGCAATCGGGTACGGCTAGGCTATTAGGCGGCATACAAAGGGTGGCTTGCCTAAGTGTCGCGGTAGCCATGAGAACAACCCCAAGTGCAGCACTTAAGGTCCTACTTGGACTTCCACCATTTCACATTTACATACAAAGAGAAGCAGAGGCAAACCCCAATCAGCCAGTCACACGGTGCAGAATACTAGAAACTACAATAATCTGATGGCAGATCCAATACTAGGAATGCCCGTGGATAACACAGTTCCGCAGTAGAACTCTCAAAAAGATTTCAAAATCATCATACCAAGTAGAGAGGACTGGCAAAACGGCCCACCGGTAAAAGCGGAATAAACTTAGTGTACAGATGACTCAAAGGCCCAAGGAGGAGTGGGAGCCGGTATATAAGGAGACAGAGCAAAGAGGAGAATTGCACTCAGCCTCGAACATATTGCAACTGTGTTCCAGGCAAAAGTAGCGGTCACCGAACACTGTATAGGGGAAATAAACAGGCAGAAGATCACAAATGAAACCATTGTTATTTTCTCCAAAAGCCAGGTGATTGCTCAACATGTTGGAGCCTTCCAAATATTTGAGGATATGGTGGTTTACAACTTTCTCCATGATTTTTGGTATCACTGAAAGCAGCTGATCAACATCCAACTCTACGATTACTGACTCAACATCCACCGACACCTTTCACAACTAGCGTTATACCTTACATTCCAGGACTATCTAAAAAGATAAGACGAATTTGAGATAGGTATGATGTTAGAACTTCTTTCAAAATAAAAAATACACTGAGATCTATGCTCACACATACAAAACCCAACAACACTGAAGAAATAACAAAAAATTGCATTTATGAGATACCTTCTTCTTGTGGTAAAAGTTATATTGGTGAAACTTGGAGACCACTGAAAGTGCGTGAGAATGAACATCGAGATTACACAAAAATAGACAATTGACAGGATCTAAATTGTCAGAACACATTTTAAAATAAGACGGTGAACATAGAGTTGAACAGAACAAGACGTGAATGATTGCCAATGAACCCCACTTTGACAGACGTAAACTAAAAGAATCAGCGTATATTCTCATCTCTGGAGAGAATTGTATTTCAAACAGCTCCTTAGATATAGATCGTACCTGTCTTGAAGAAAAATTTCGATAGTGGCGAAATGGCAACAGACTGATATCGGAGAACCCCTTGTATTTCATCGAATGTTTCAATAGTCAATCAACAACATAGACATAATTCACATTTCAAAACTCCTTTGACATCTGTCGAAGAAGTTGAGTAATAAATAATCAGCAAAGGAATAACTGCGTATATATTTGAATTTTTTGTCTATTTTTGAAGACGGATGCAGATTTTGACCTTCGAAACGATAAGATAAGTATTGCATTATTTCTTAGCATATTTTTGATAAGCAAAATTGTTAAATACAACATTTTTCTTTGTGAAAAATACTTTTATTTTACGCAGAAAAATTACGATGAAAAATATGTTCTTCTTTGGTACAATGAATTTCTGAAGGTTCGATAGAATTTCAGAATTTGGTACCTGTTTCCATTATGTTCAAGAACCAATATTACAAGATGTTTTAGGAACGAAATACAGGAATTTGAATTTTCAATAATTATAGTAACTGTTTGAATAATGTTTTACTAAAAAATAATGATCTTGCCTCCAATCATTGTAACACGTAATCGCGAAATCAACAGTTGTGAAATTGAAGGTCTGTATCAAGTTGCACCTTTCCATAAGATTCGGATAAATTGAACAGTACATTTTTTCTATATTGATTTTACTATAATATCGTGATCGAAAACCACGTGAAAAATACTGTTGGTATTTCATTCGAAACTTTATTTACTCACCTTTCATTGGAAAATCTTTTCAGATGCCTACTTTCTATGGTTGGTCCATATTTCCATACAAGAATCTGAAACGTTTCATCCGATGATATGACAGGTTCTTCTTCGCCTAAGAATAAGATACGTCCCAACTTCGATAGATTTTTCTGAAATTTTTTGAGATTCGAGTTACATTAACAAATGAATATTGCCAACTTGTTTATCATCAGATTAGTCAGTATACTTATTCAGTATATCATCAAACAGTGCATTTCTTTAATGTCCCCCCCCTTTTATTTTTTGAACGGGTCAACTCAAAAATTGAAATTTGGGATAATGAAATTAATGCATGAATAATATCTTTTTGATATAGATTTGTTTCAAATGATCACAAAAGGTTTTCTTATTCGAAGTTCGTTGTAGAAAAAGCTCAGAGCAATGGAAAAAATATGAATAGGTACCTAAAAATGAAAAAAAACTCTTGAAAAATTCAACGGTGCATAGCAAGACGTGAAAGTTGCTATTTTTCTGCTGTTATTTATTTAACTCAGTCAACCAATTTCCAGGGCCGTAATTTAAAAGGGAATAATTCACACAATTATAATCAAATATTACCGAAACATCCCGAAATATAAAATTGAATTCAATTTGTCAGTATCAAGTTAACGTCGACGATACAAAAACTACAACAAAAAATACAGGCCCGTATTTAAAAATTCAAAGATGGGGGTGGCCCAAGTCAGATGACCCCCTGTATAAAAGATTCATGGACACATGGACACATCAAGTGCTAATAGCAAAATGTGGACAGATTTTCAATATGTTTCCGAATAAAGAAGAAGAAAAATAATTTGGGTTTTTTTGTTTTTTCCTGTATATCTCCAGAACCAAAAGAGCTATATTCGATTTTTTACGTCATTGAATAGGTCTTTAAAATACGCAACTTTGTCACAATTTAACCGATACTCTATCTCTTATCTTTTACGAGATCCCCATGTACAGAAACGAATTTGAATAGCCATGTATATCAATTATCAAAAATTGGCCCAGTTTCGATTCTACTGGCCCACCCTTTATAACCGCCATATAAGCAATATTTACTGGATTGAGCGTATTAATCAGCAGATCAAATAGGGACGTACTAACATGTTTAGTATGCTGTGGTATAGAAAAACTCTGACCTCATTTTGTCTGAGCTCCATCCATTTTTGAACAGTTGAGTCAGCGTCATCATCATATTTATCGCCTATGACAATATATTCGTACTTTATTCGAAATGGTTGTAGATTTTGAGTTCGTAAAAATAAACATATTGTCACAATTACAGCCACCGTAATTAAAATGGAAATCCTTTTCTGTAATATGACAATCCTTCTCATAATGGCATCATCTGAAAGGAAAAATACGTTTTGATTAAGTCATCTTCATGAAGAAAATGGTTAACACTGCCAAGTTGAAGAATATGAAAGAAACTTTTATTTCTGAACAGCGAACAGAACCCGAAATGTAACAGTGGGATCATAACCCAAAATTCAAGTTATTTGCCCAGAAACTAAAGTTTATTTTCAACAAGTTCTTCATGCTCTGACATATCCTTCAAGCCAGAGGAATAAAAAAATCGACAAGGTTTTGGTGCAGGTCTCATCTGTCGGCACTTTATTGTTGAAATCATAAAAAAATATTCTCATGGCTATATCTGTTGATACAGGGTATTTTTTGCGACTGTTAGCTGTGTGAGTTTTCGAATTTTTGAGTTGTCGTAACTTTGTTAATAATGAATATTTTTTCATGAAATTTTGGTCACACCTATTTAGAGGCACTCTGAATCCAGTGGTGTAGTGATTTTTTCAATAAAAAATCCCGATTTTCGACTAAGAAAAAATATCGTAGTATGCCCTGAAACTTTGATAAAAATATTAAAATCGATTTACAAGTTCAAATTTTAGGGGGGTGTTTCCATTAAAAATGAGTCACACTGTATATATCTTTTTTTTTTCATTCGTGAAAGCCATTTTTCGCCAAAAATTCAATGACTTTTACAATAACAAAATGTCAACAAAATTACATTGAAACGTTGTGTGAATGTTCCCCATATGCGGAGTAATTCCTCGTTGAAGCATGTCCCACACATGCTCGATGGGATTCAGGTCCGGTGATTGTGCTGGCCATGGCAATACATCAACTCCTTCGTTGGTGAGCCAGTCACTAGACGCCCGACATGTGGACGAGCATTATCGTGCATTAGGTGGAAGTTTTCACCAACAGCACCAGCAAACGGACGGACGATAGGTAGAAGAGCCTCACAGCTCGAGTTATTGTCGAGCTGTGAGGGAGCGATTTGGAAAAACGAGATCGGTTCTGCCGCCGATCATGATTCCGCCCCATAGCATTACTGTCCACCTCTGTATGTGTGGACTTCCTGGACGTGTCTCAAACGTTCATTATTTCCAGGTAGTCTCCACAGTCTTACTTGACGAGAATCTGGATGAAATCCAAATCTGGATTCGTTTGTAAATTAAACTGTGGCCCAATCATTTGCATCCCAGTTTTGATGTTCTTGACACCACTCTAATCTTCTACCGCGATTGCCTCTCGACAAAGGTGGACATCTAAGTGGCCTTCTGTTGTGGAGATCTGCTTCATGCAGTCGATTTCTGACAGTATCACGACCAATGGTTACCTGGTGCGTCTGCTGCAACACGTTAACCAACTCAGGTGCTGTGATTGTCGGTTGTCTTCATGCGGTTAAGACCAAAAATCGGTCTTGAACTGCAGTTGTAGCGCGTCCTCGCCCTGGATGTTGTTCGACTGGACTGCCAGTTTCACGGAAACGCCGCCACAATCGACTGATAACACTTTGGGAGACCCCCAAACGAAGAGCTACATCATTTTGTCGCATGCCACCTTGAAGAAGCCCTACAGCTCTATTCATCTCAGCCAATGGTAAGTGATGGCGTTCCATGTTAAAGCACAATATTTCTAGTTCAATTGCTGAGCAAGAACTGCATAGAATGTACAAACTCGACACTTTCAGAATATTCATTTTTAGCCGAAAACCTACAGTTTTTAAAAAACCTGATAAAAGATTAGTTACCGTTTTTGTAGGCTTTGTTCAACCCATAGAAATCCACAGGGTGGTCGAGTGTACCAATTTAATCGAAATTAAACGACCTCATGCATTTATTTTTATGATATTTAGTATGTTATAAAAATATCCCTAGACTTTGCCGATGTGTGTATTCAATGCCAAACTAAAATTAGAGAAAGGGAAAAGATCTGGTATATATCGATTAGAATGTGGTGAATGCCCCGCTATATATACAGGCCAAACTGGTAGAAATTTTGATACAAGGTACCACGAACATGTCATTTCAGATAAAAAATCATTAATGTACGAACATCTTCAAAATTCGAAACATAAAATAAATAAAGATAATTTAAAGATCCTACACACATGCGGAAAGTTGAAAATGATGAATCTGTTGGAATCTATGGAAATAAACAGGTCAAAGAAAAATCCCCTTTGTAGTGTATCCTCAGTGAACATGAATTTCCACAAAATAAACAAGTCGTCAATCGAAGAAGTAAAATTAATAGGTAAGACAAATTGTAAAATTGATTTAAGCACCAGTTTGATCTTTCCCTTGAAGATTTATTCATTTATCATTTAAATAGATACATTTATATGGCTTACATTCTAATACTTAATATATGCTCAATTGAAGTTCATTATGAACTGTGTAACGAGTTTTTTGAAAGAGCTGAATGAAACTGGCCAATCTATATCCATCAGTAAGTTGATCACTTGGTGATCGAAACACGTGTCGAGGTGCTAAAAATAACAATTTGGAAAAAATTCAGTAATATACTTCATTTGAATACCTTCATGTAATTTACATTTCTAGCAAGTCATATTACAAACATTGTATTTGGAAATAAATTGCATTCGTATTTCCAGAAAGAAAAAAAATCATGGAGTCAGTCAGAAACACTGAATATACACGATGTACTATTTAACTCAACAAAACATTAATAACTTAAATACGATTAAAGATATTATAAAAACTAAATATCTGAACATTCTCATGCGAAAGGGGGGGTGTCTTCATATTCTGCAATAGTGTAGAAACTTGAGCTGATGAGGAACTGTTTCACCTTTTGATTGAATCAATTATTGTGGGACAAAGATATAACTTCCCTAGGAAAGTGCGTAAAAAGAATTATACTGGGAGAGTTTTCATAGCTTTATTCAATCTTTATCTTATGGGTCTGCATGTCGAGTGTGGTAGTCATGGAAATTTGAATTTACTGTGTAATTATGTTTATTTTCATGGATTTCTAATAGCTGTTGATATATTAATAAGGAGGGTAATGCCATAATCTAATAAAATTATCTATCTATCTAATTAAAACAGCTTTGTCAAATAATGATAATAATAATAATAATAATTGCCCTTATTGACAAAATGTAGTACAACATATAGTAGATATAAAAAAAACAGGCAGTTCTTAAATGATATTCTACATTTTTGTCAAAAGGCAGAATTCAGGTTCTGATCTTGTCATTTGAGTAACGCAATCAGAACTTGCTCTTCCAAATGGTGTCACTAATTATGAAATGAAGAAATTCCAACAGTTATTATGCTTATGAGTCAAATTATTAGGTAGAAAGTAAGTTTGACATCTAATAATTGAATATGAATGAAACTTATATTTTTCATGAACATTGATATTCTATCGCATGCTTTTTGATTTTGAATGAGGATTCTTCTCACCTAGCAAGACCCAAACGTCATTCAAAACACATTACCTCACAATCAATTTGTTTAACACATGGACACTAACAAAACACTACATATGCTTTTGGTAGTATTCATAACATACCGAAAGTGCTCTCATAGTGATCTTCTGAACTTTAACACCATTTTGTTTTTTATCGACTTCACTCTGCCGTATTCTGTTTAATATGAGCGTAATAATTTCAAAACTAAATAATTAACTTTTACTGTTCGAACGGGTTTGTGTGGTAATACCATTATGCTTGATTATCTTGTCAGTTATCAAAGGCGTAACGATGCATTCAAAACGGGGATTTTTTTTCATTTCATTGGCTACTTCATAAATGAGACGTAGGAGGCAATTTTCTTCCTAAAAATCGTGTCTCAGATACAGGTTGTTTCAAATTCGATCCTCACCATTGGGATCTCGGAAACTATGAGAGATACGAAGATGGTTGAGTTGGAGCAAAATTGCGCATTTACTGATTAACAATAGGCCGTTGAGAAAGTTCTGAAATTCCGAGTATATCCGGAGGTATTCGGAAAAAAACAGAAATTTAAGAAAATGATTATTACTTTTTCTAGCTTTATTTTTCGAACGATTCGAAAATGAATTTATCTTCCACATTGCCACTTTTTCCCTGCTAAATAATGTTTTTTTCAGATTTGCTATCCGACGTTTCGTCTTCCGGCCACCATCATCAACTTTATTTTTTCTTATGGGCGCTACATTGGATTATTCCTGTTTTGAATAGAAACAGGTTTTACCTTTTCAATGATGTATCATAAGTATCATTATTTTTCGAAAAATTGGAGATATTGAAAAAAAATTATTCTCATCATAATAGGCTTTATTTTTTGGCGAAAATTTGCTTTTACGAATGAAGAAAAAGGAGATATGATACAAATCTATACGAATACGATAGAAACAGTGTTAGGACGTCGGAAATGTATTTAAACTTGTATCCCGAAAGACGACAACCACATGGAACTATGTTCAAGTTATTGGATCAAAATCTCACCGAGTTTGGTTCATTTGAAAAGCCGAGGAAAAGTACAGAGGTATTTGGTATGAGGTAAGTTAGACAATTTGCCCTTTCAATACAGATGAACATGAACCCGGGGAAATCTACACGTCAAATTTTCTCCGAAATGAATATTTGTCATACAAGTTCTGTTATGTCTGTTCTGTTCTGTTTTTCCGTTAATCAGCTGCCGCCCCCATTCGAACGACAACTCTCAGAAGTTAAGAAACTTGTGCGAGCTAAGGACTAACGAGGTCTTACCTTTTAACGCGTGAAATGTAACCTAACCTAACCTAACATGCTTGGAGTCATCTCAAAAGAAGCGGTTTAAAATGGTACAAAATACACATATCTCAAAAATTGCATCCACGTGATCCCGATAGGCAATAAAAATTTTGTAATTGGCTAATAAGAAGACCTGATTTTTCTGTTTTCCTGGAAAATGTAATTTGGACAGATGAAAGCACTTTTACGAATTGTGGGATATTCAACCGAAATAATGAACACATTTGGAGCATAAATAACCCCAGGCAGTTCCGAGAAATTCGACCTCAAGTGCGATTCAGTATTAAAGTGTGGGCAGGAATTTACAAAGATTCAATTTTGTGTCACCATTTATTTGACGGAATTCTAAATGGAGAAACTTATCACCAGTTTTCAATGTCGATTTTCGAAGACTACCTTTGGCTAACTATAACAACATCTGGTTTCAACATAATGGTGCTCCACCGCACACTACCAGACGAGTATTTATTACCTGACTGAAAGGTTTGGTGATAAATGGATAGGGAATAGTGGGCCGGTGAGGTGGCCAGCAAGGTCTCCAGACTTGAGTATTATGGATACATTCTTATGGGGTACTATGAAAAATAGAGTTTATGTTTAGAGGGAATATCAAAATATTGAGGACCTTCAACCCAGCATTGTTAGAGAGTTCGAAAGATTGAGGAGGAGGAAAATGAATCCTGCAGTGAATAATATTCGAAGAAGGGCACAGTTATCATGAACAAGTGCAGCATTTTGAGCATTCGCTGTGATTTGCATTGGTCTTTACATTTTAGTCAATTATTGTGATTTGTTCAAAGTTCTCTTTTCATTGAAAAGGACACAATGTTTAGTTTATCTCATACACACCTCATTTATCAAATTTTGACTGTTGATTCTGTCTCCGTATTTTTTCATTTTTTCAATCGAACCAAACTCGGTGAGATTTTGATCCAATAACTTGAACACAGTTCTATGTGGTTATCGTATTTCGGAATACAAAAAAAAATGTGTTTGAAATCTGTTTTTCCGTTAACCAGTTGTCATCTCCCTACGAACGACAGCTCTCAAAAGTTGAGAACTTGTGCGAGCCAAGGACTAACGAGGTCTTACCTTTTAACGTGTGATTCCTAACACGGTTGCAGAATCATTCCAGCTTCAACCAGATAAATTATCTTGATAAAAAGTTTAAATACATTGTCGATGTCCTAACACAGTTTCTATCGTATTTGTAATAAATTTGTATCATATGTCTTTTTTCTTCATTCGTGAAAGCCATTTTTCGCCAAAAATTCAATGACTTGTACAATAACAAAATGTCATTGAGTGTAACAAATTGAGAGTCAAATTTAGAAACATCAAAGTCAGAGCCTATCATGATAAGAATTAATTTATTTCAATATCTCCAATTTTTCGAAAAAAAATGATAACTTATGATACATCATTGGAAAGGTAAAATTTGTTTTTATTCAAAACAGAAAAAATCCAATGTAGCGCCCATAAAAAATAAAGTTGATGACGGTGGCCGGAAGACGAAACGTCGGATAGCAAATCTGAAAACACCATTATGTAGCAGGGGCAATGTAGAAGTGCAATTTATTTTCGATTCCTTGGAAAAATAAAGCAGAAAAAAATAAAAACCATTTACCGAAATTTCTGTTTTTTTCGGATATCTCCGGATATACTCGGAATTTCTCAACGGTAAATGCGCAACTTTGCTCCAATTCAACCGTCTTCGTATCTCTCATAGTTTCCGAGTTCTCAATGGTGAGGATCAAATTTGAAACACCCTGTATATATTAGATAGTTATTGTGATTCTTATATAATCAGAAATGAGTATTGAATAACGAAATTAATTAGCTCCCTAACTATATTATTAAAGGGGAGCTGGTTGAAGGTAGGTTGCACTATATCGTTTACTTGAACTATATCAGCAGTACAAAAAAGAATAATACATTGTTGAAGTTGATACCACAGATATATTGAAATTAAAAAACTGATTACCTAAATCCTATAAAAACATGTATTTCTGAAAAACTTTCATGTATTGAAAAAGTTAACTTTCATATTGACACTTTTTCATGTAATTCGTTCAAAAAAACGTTCTCATAAAGATTATTCCACATAAACGCAATTCTCCAAATGAAAGAGTTCCTAAACAGTGAAGTTCGAGGTGTACTGAGTTAAACCTCAAAACTATGAGCAGCCACAGTCCGTCGCGTATATCTGATATGTACCGGCTCTTGGTGGAATCAAATGTACCAAGTTACTTAAACACTCCCGTGGAAGTATCTATGGAGGAGAAACACATCTCCACATCAACTTCATATATAGGTCCTGAACCAGCTCTGGTGGTACCAAAATCATTGGTACGAAACCAGATTTGAACATGGGTCAATAAGAAGCACACAGAGTACTGGACAAAAGTACCTGGCAACAAACACAGTAGAACCTTCATTAGGGAACCGTCCGAGAAAAGAACCGAAGAACTACTTCAATATGGTAGGGATCGGCTCAGAATAATTACAGGGTTACTAACCGGTCATTGTCCGCTTAGAGGGACACCTGAATAAAATGGGACTGTACAACGAAGATGCCAGCTGCAGATTATGCAACGAAGGGATAGAAACAGCTTTACACATCTTATGCGAATGTGAGGCACTGAATCACAGGAGACAGGCAATATATGGACGTACAAAACTACGTCCAGAAGGATATGACGAATATCCAACACGAAACCTGTACCTGTACAGGGATCGAGACTGATGGAATGGATGTCATGAGAAGATGGGAGAATAAACGCAATAAGCCCAAGAGGCTGCAGTGTTTTCTGGAGACTTGGACTGAATGGACATGTTCCAGACTGTCAAGGTTGCAAGTGATGTTTGTGTCTCCGATGAGATGCTCTTTCCTGGATGGAATGATATTAGGTACATTCAATTTGTCGAAATCTGGAAAGTTCGATACAATCTCTGGTCCATCTTCACCATCAGGAAGTGTAGAGACTTTGTCGAAGAAGAACAAAAACATTTATTCAATACTTTCTTCTATAGCAGTGGTTCTTAACCGGTGGTCCGCGGACCACTGATGGTCCCTGGAAGCATCCAATGCGGTCCACGAAGCCATCCTAATAAATATGTTAGATGAGTCGACATGATACAATGCGACCCGTCGCTAAAATGTTTGAAGAAGAGTTATTATTTTCTCAAGAACTTGAAACGACGTCGCAAGGTGCAGATCTTATGATGCAATAAGTCAATATATGGAAAAACATGGACTTATGTGGAAACGGCTTGCGAGGTTTTGTACGGACGGTGCTCCTGCTATGCTTGGTTCTCGCTCTGGTCTTGCAGCATTGATAAAAACCAAAAATCCGTTTGCAATTACGACGCACTGCGTTATTCATTGTCAAGCACTAGCTGCCAAGACGCTTCCAGAATGCTTTGCTTTGACGATGAAAGTAGCTACAAAAGTAGTAAATTTCATTAAAAATAACGCACTCAATACTCGTCTCTTCAAACAATTGTGTTTTGATATAAACTCTGAACATGAAACTTTGTTTTTCCACTCAGAAGTGCCTTGGCTTTCCAAAGGAAGCATGTTATTGAGGTTGTACGAACTGAGAGAGGAATTAAAAATATTTTAACTAACAAGGAAAACAAAGAGATGTTGGATCAGTTCTGCGACTCCAAATTTCAAATATATTTTGCTTATTTGGTCGATTTTTTTGCGCAACTGAATAAATTAAACCTTCTACTGCAAGGGTCGGGAAATTTGAAGTTGCAAGGCATGAGCAATATTTTTGCTTATGAAGATAAAATCAGTGCGTTTATCGCTAAAATCGCGCTATGGATCAACAAGGTCGAAAGTAATAACTTTTATGTTATTACTTTTATAAGCTTAATCAAATTATTGATGGACAGTGCTGAAATTAAAGGAGAAATACAAAAGAACATATTACATTCAAAAACTGATCCGCAATCCATTTATTGTAAACTTTTCTGAGGTGCCTGATGAAGTTCAAGAAGAAGTAATTGATATGCTACACGACAGCAACTTAGAAGATACATTCGAATCAGGAATTAATCTTGAAGGATTTTGGAGCCAAAAGGCAATTTCTTTACCACAACTTCGAGACATTGCTATTCGTTACCTAACTTTATTTTCTTCGACATATCTATGTTTTCGGCACTTCTGATTATTAAAAACAAGCACCGAAATCGGTTGGATGCAACTGCTGATATGCGTTTAAGTTTAAGTAACACTGAACCAAGGATTCAGAATTTAGTAAAGAGTATGCAATTACAAAAATCGCATTAATTTATAATGCAATTTTAGTGGCTTGTACTTTGACCTTCCAAAGGCCTTCGATATGGTGAATCACAGGCTTCTACTGAATAAACTAGAAGTTTATGGTATTAGAGGCAAAGCACATGATCTCATCACCTCTTATTATCCGGGAGATCACAAATAGTGGACGTTTCTCAAAATAATTCGTCGGCTCTTTCCACTAAAAACCTCATTACACAAGGAGTACCACAGGGGTCTATCCTGGGCCCAATTATTTTCCTAGTATATGCAAAAGATCTCTCAAATTCACTCGACCCTGGACTAGTATACCAGTTTGCAGATGATACATCGGTTATAGTGTCAGCCGAAGCCCCGTCTACCCTCTCCAGACAATTATCCAAAGCAGCTCAAAAAATGATTGATTGGTGCAAGGAAAATGACCTAAAATTAAATACAGGAAAAACAGGGCTTATAACATTCAGCAAATCCCAAAATAGGCTAGAATCGATATATGCCAAATTGCTTAACAAATCTATTTCTGAAATAAGTGATATTAAATTCTTAGGGGTCACAGTGGAAAATAATCTTACATGGGACATCCATCTAAACAAACTAAAATCTAGACTGGGTACTACAGTAGGTCTAATCCGTGCACTAAGAGATCAAGTATCATTAGATAGTCTGAAGATATACTATTATGCGCATATTCAATCTATTATTCAATACGGAATTATTTTCTGGGGATCATCCACACACTCATATAAAATCTTCAAAACTCAAAAAAGGATAATTCGCTGTTTGCTAAAACTACCTCATAGGTCAACATGTAGACCACACTTCAAGATGCTAGACATATTAACAGTTCCTTCAATCTATTTTCTGCAATTAGTCATGTTTGTCAAACAACATTATAGTATCTTAGTTACTTAGTTTATATTTTGCATGAAGGGCAAACATAATTCTACAGTGAAATTATTAGTATGTATTTACTTTTTGCAATAATTCAAGTAAGTTGAAACCTAGTGAATTACAACTTAACACGTCAAAAAACAGTTTTTTACAAAAAATGTGACCTTTCTGCGTATGCCAACGATTCAATTTACTTTAGATTATAAGGTTTTTTGAAATTGAGTTGAAAACCTGACGTTAAAATCCTGCAACAGTTTTTCAGAACTACCACAATTTTGAAATATTGTTGTCTGTCGGTCGGTAGCCAGGCGGTTCGATGTGGGTGCTTTGTTCACTCACTCGAATTGACTGCCGTGTTGGTCGGTGGTTCAATCCCTAGCTTGAACGATCGATTTTCACTTGCTATCGTCCAACCCTTGTTAGGAATCACACGTTAAAAGGTAAGACCTCGAATCCTTAGCTCGCACAAGTTTCGACTTCTAAGGGTTGTCGTTCGTAGGGGTGCGACAGCTGGTTAACGGAAAAACAGATTCTTGAACAGATAATGTATAGGTTTTTCACATAACAGGGGATTCAGTGGATTACTCAATTTCTCTATTCGCTCGAGATTTTGTCTGTAAATATTATGTCTCATAAGTATTATCCGTTTTTATGAGTCCACTTGAAACTGTAATATATCAGTGAATACTTACTCAATTTATCCGAATTAAGCGCCTTTTGAATCAACGTAACACAAGTCGATTAATTCCGTCAGCATAAAAAGTGTGTGCTCGGGATTAGATGAAGTCGAAGAAGGCCGTCTTTGCCTGGTCCTGATTGGCGAAGGTTCTATCGGTGAGAAAGTTATCGAAGTGCTTGAAAAGATGGTAGTCGGTTGGCGAGAGGTCTGAGGAATTAGGTGGATGAGGCAAAACTTCGTCGCTCAATTCGTTTAATTTTTCGACGGTGATTTGTCAAACGTGCGGACGGGTGTTTTCATGGAGCAGGATCAGACCTCTTATGTTAACCAGTGCCGGTTACAGCTGATGTAATTTTCAGTACATTTGTTCGATTTCCTAACAATACTACTCTTCTGTGATGGTTTGGTCCGGTTGCAGAAAAATATAGTGAATCACATCAGTCGCTTTGCTATCAGTGATATCAAAAATCATGGAGAAAGCTGTAAACCACCTTAAATATTTGGAAGGCTTTAACATCTTGAGCGATCATCAATATGGTACCTGGTTAATTTTTGGGCTGTTTCGGTGTCTTGAGGTGGAATATACAATCTTGAGAAGTGAGTAGAAATGTTTGATTATCTGTGAGTTAGTTATTAAATGGCTTTACTGAATATGAAAACAAATCCAATTGGAATCAAAGTTTGCAAGTACCACTATACAAATTGCTTGTGATGCACTGTTTGGAACCTTTGATGTAGTAATGAATATTACTGGAGTTTTTTCCGAACACTTAATCGTTATTTTAACACCTCGACACCTGTTTCGATCACCAAGTGATCATCTTCAAGAGGAATATCAAACTAGTTTGATCGTGTCCAAACTAGTTTGATCTTCCTCTTGAAGATGATAACTTAGTGATTGAAACACATGTCGGGGTGTTAAAATAACGGTTTGGTGTTGGAAAAAAACTCCAGTAATAGACTAATTGCTGTTTTATCACAATCTCACTATTTTCAAATCGAAGCCCAACAAATGTTTGATCAGAAAGTTCACTTTCTACGCCCATGTGAGAAGTCAATATAAACCTTGACACTTTTATTTATTTCATTATCTAATGGGTTTTCTATGGAACTGTAACCTTGATACACTTGTCACTTGAATTTGATTTAAAGACCAGCCGGTTTTATGATCTATTATTGGAGTGAAGAAAGATCTAACGCTGATTCAGAAGTGCATCTTTGACAATTCATGATATAAATAATTGATAATGAAGAAAGAGATGATATGGAAAACCAGAAAGAATTATGCATTATTTTTCTGACCGTATTAATTTTTCATATTTGTTCGGTGTTTGTTTTTGTAGAAAACAAAGTTGATACAGCTTCCTCAATATTGTTCTTCTAAACTTAATAGAAATGAAATGGGTAAGATAATGGGTTTGAATGATCGTGATATATACTGATCGATAGAGAATTTTGTACTCTATACAATATACTGTTACACTCTTAAACTATACTGTTATACAGTTAAAATATACTGTTGATTTTTTGTCGAATTTTAATGTTTTTGTCTCTTTTCAGCTTATATGTATTTGAGCTATTTTTTGTCCAATTTTTCTCCACGAATTAAAATTGAACCAAAGCGCTGCAAAAACAGCCCGAAAAATCACCCTAGCATTTGGTAATTAAGGTGCTAATGAACGCACTACGTCTTCTCTAAAATCTTTGAAAAGATTATATCGCGCAGAATAAATGACTACCTGGAAAGATTCGACTTGATGACCAAGTGCCAACATGGCTTTCGAAAAAATCATTCAACGGAAACAGCAACACTCAAATTGGTTCAACAAATCCATGATTCAATCAATGAGAAAAAAGTCGTTGTGGGACTTTTTTTCGACTTAAGTAGAGCTTTCGATACTCGGAGTATTGAAATAATTTCTAAAAAACTCTCTAAAAAACATTTGTATCAGAGGCAATATCAATAGGCTTATCGTGTCCTTCTTAACTAATCGATATTTCAAAGTGAAACAGAATAATACATTATCTGACGAGTATTCTGTTACACCAGGAACACCACAGGGTAGTATTCTTGGTCCACTGATATTTTTACTGTATGTCAATGATCTTCCTAATAACATAAGTTATGGTAATGTGTACCTTTATGCAGATGATACATCTATCATCTTATCGAGCAAAACACCGGATGAAATGAATACCCAAGTCAACACTGTACTACAAGAATTCAGTGAGTGGTGTTTTGAAAACCGATTGAGTGTTAATGTCAATAAGACTGTTTGTATTGAATTTCCATATTCTACTCGGAGTCTACATAACTTTACCTTCAATTTTCTCAACGAATCTCTGAGATCAACAACTTGTACAAAGTTTTTAGGAACAATAATTGATTCCCTTTTCACATGGAGAGAACACATAGAGTTTACTGAAACTGAACCAATCGTATTACCTAATAAAATCACTGAAAAGTAAATTAGATACCTAATCTCTACTAACGGTTTATTACACAAAATTTCACTCCATGGTATATTGACATTGCTGTCTGAGGATTAGCCACTGAAATTAACAGAATATTCGTAAAACAAAAGGCACAGCTACGATTAATTTTCAACCTTGATTACAGAATGTCGTGTAAAGGAATATTTCAAGAGAATAAAATATTAACTGTGGCAAGCATATTTATTTTAAAACTCATGACATATATTCATGAAAATAATTGGCACTTCGACCTACGATCGGAAGTACATAAATATAGTACTAGAAAAAACTATATGCTCACAACTCGAAAACACCTGTATACAAAATATGAAAAGTCTCCTGTGTTTGTTGGAGCGAGTATTTATAATAAATTGGCAAACAGTGTGAAGACACGCCACCAATTGCCTTCAAACAAAAACTTAGGTCATTTTTATCGACAAATTGCTTTTATACACTTGACGAATTTTTACTTGAAGTTGTTATTTGTTATGTTATGTTATTATATTTTATTATGTACTGTATATTTTACTGTACTGATTTTATTTGACGTATCCCATCTATGTAATGTAGCACAAAGGATAAATAAATTCAATCTATCTATCTATCTACGACCGTACGACAAACTAAACATGCAGAAAAGCTGAAACTGTGAACGTATGTTCGAGACGAGTGTACCAACGTAAAAAAATTAAAAAATTCGGTAATGTAATGTACGTAGCTAGCCCGGGAAATTTGAACTTTCAAATTATTTTCTTGAACAGTCCGTGTATACTAGTCATCTAAAACAAAAAGAGTAAGCTGTCTCAATTCGAATCACACACCGTTAAGTCTTGCGGCAAAAGGTTTTTATCAACGAGTTGAATAAGTTGATGTCGCTTTGTCGGAACTATCAGTAACGTCGCAAGTGATAATTTTGTCTCAAGGCTACGTATTTTGTGTAGTGTCTGGTGGCTTCTAAACCTATTAATGCATCGAGAATTTAACGTGACGGAAATTTATGCATGTCCAAAATATGTTTTCCGTTAACCAGCTGACGCACCCCTACGAACGACAACCCTCAAAAGTCGAAACTTGTGCGAGCTAAGGATTAACGAGGTCTTACCTTACAATGGATGATTTCTAGCATGGGTTGAACGATGCACAGTAGATATAGAGTGGTTGATTGAATGAGTAGAATGGCAATCCTCAGAAGTAATAATTTGTATTATAAAATTTGTCTTTTAGACAAATTCTTATTCATTCTCACATATAGACATTTATACACACATATACATATACAAGTTAGCCCAAATGGGTCAATCGAAAAAATGTTCATATAGACCACCTTTAAGACCTATCAGAATCACCCCCATATGAGATATTTTTATATTTTTTGTGTAATGAATAAGTTTCTATAAGAAATTTTGGCTTGATCGACTCAATTTGTTTCTCAACACCGCTTTTTGTTTCAGAATATTATATAATAATTGTGCTTTATTTTGATCCAATAAGTTGAACATAGTTCGATGTGGTTATCGTCTTTCAGGAAACAAGTTTAAATATATTTCCAGTGACCTAACACTGTTTCTATCCTATTTTTGTATCATTTGTATCATAACTTTTTTTTCTTCATTCGTAAAAGACATTTTTCGCCAAAAATTCAATGACTTTTACAAAAACAAAATGTCATTGAGTGTAACAAATTGAAAGTAACAAATTTAGAAACATCAAAGTCAATTTTTTTTCAATATTTCCAATTTTTCGAAAAAGAATGATAACTTATGATACATCATTGTGTTGTGGAATTGGCCGCGGTGGTAGTGCGTCCGACTCACGATCGGAAGGTCGTGTGTTCGATTCCCGCTTCGACCAAAATATTTTTCTCGAGAGAATTTATCTGGTTGAAGCTGGAATGATTCTGCAACCGTGTTAGGAATCACACATTAAAAGGTAAGACCTCGTTAGTCCTTAGCTCGCACAAGTTTCTCAACTTCTGAGAGTTGTCGTTCGTATGGGGGCGGCAGCTGATTAACGGAAAAACAGATTTTTCAAACAGATCATTGAAAAGGTAAACTCTGGTTCTATTCAAAACAGAAAGAATCCAATGTAGCGCCCATAAGAAGAAATAAAGTTGATGATGGTGGCTGGAAGACGAAACGTCGGAAGCAAATCTGAAAACACCATTATGTAGCAGGGAAAAAGTGGCCATGTTGAAGTGCAACTTGTTTTCGAATCCTTTGAAAAATAAAGAGAGAAAAAAATAAAAACCATTTTCCGAAATTTGTTTTTTTTGGATATCTCCGGATACACTCAGAATTTCAGAACTTTCTAAACGGCATATTGTTAGTCAGGTAAATGCGTAACTTTTCCCTAATTTAAACATCTTCGTATCTCTTATAGGTTCCGAGATCCCAATGGTGAGGATCGAATTTGAAACACCCTGTATAGCTGATACAATTTATATGAGATTGTCATTGTCAACCATATATAGTGATAATCTTACAGTAAATTCCATCAGTATTCTTCTTCTTTCCTATTATGACATGAGCTGCCCAACCTTCTAACGACAAATTCAACAGATGTTGGACTATTAGTTTGTGGGAGAGAGCATTTTGAGTGATGCAACTTTTGTTAGTTTGAAGAAAATGGATAAAAAGTAATTTAGTGTGTTGAGGCCAAGGTGCTTAATAAACATTATTCGGACTTTGCACAGAGAAAATCAACAGTTGAGAAGTGGTTTGCGAAGTTTAAACGAAGTGAAATGAGCACCGTGGACGTACCCAAAATAGTTTTGGCTGAGGCTCTAAATATATCATAGGAACGTGTTGGACATATCGTGTATGCACCATCAACAGCGACTATTACATAGCGTTATTGGACCGTTTAGAGGACAACATCGCGAAAAAACGGCCCCATTTGAAGAAAAAGAAAGTGTCGTTTTATCAACCAATGCACTGTGTCACAAATCAATGAAAACTATGGCACAATTGCATGAATTGGGGTTCGAGTTGCTTCTGTGTCCACCGTATTCTTCAGATCTAGCCCCCAGCGACTTTTTCGTGTTCTCAGACCTCAAGAAAAGGAAAGAAATTTTGCGCCAACGGAGAGGTTATCGTCGTACAATAAAAATGCTGTAGAAAAATTGTATGACCACTATAATAATCTTGTATTGCCCCAAAGGCAACTATATTGAATGATAAAATTGAATTTTTTAATTTTTTTCCTACGAACTTTTCAACCCAACTGTTACATGAAATCGTATACTCACCAGTAGAACGCTCTAGTTATCGGGTGAACGAGTGTGAGTGGAAAATAATAAAGTAAACATTTGAACGTTATCGTATTAGTGATAATTTTTTTCACTTCATTAAAAAATACACCGTCACGAAGGCGGACTCTTTTCGGTATTAATTTTCATTGTCTGACACACTGACGAGTCTTTTCTATATCTGGAATTGAACTGAACCATAAAACAATTTTGTAATTTCAACGTGAAATTTGCTATTGCGTTACCGTGTAATGAAAGAATGGTAGAAGTGGAGGCAATGAGCGATGACAGCGAATAGATTTGACAAAAATTGAAAACATTCATTAATCTACTCATAATGCAAGGTGAAAATAAATTGGGCGTGGATTTTGTATAGTCAATCTCATGATTTTGATTATATTGCGATTATTGATATATTAATAATATTTATTTGTTATAATGTTACACGGATAAATACTTACAAAATGATATATAAAAATAGTAATTGGCATAGTCGAAGTAAACGATATTGTGCACACGTAAAGTTATCGGCACTCTCAAAGGCCAAAAAAACAATACATAGAAATGAATCGGCTGCGGACTTGCCCACGTGGACTGTAGAATTGGCGGTTCGTATTGGATAATTTTTACAAACCGAGTTTCATAATTGGCTGAAGAGTCATTAAACTAAATTTGTAGTCATGTTACGGTGACAAATAGAAATCGGGGATTGCGGAGATGGTTATCGCCGTCGTGGTATCAATGTTCAGTTCAGGAACTAATCGCGATTTGAGTGTTAGAATTCGAAATTGGTGCGGTTATAGTTACTTAAAATTTTTGTACGCGAAGTGATCCAGTAAGGCAATAGACATTCAAATGATATTTGAAGTTTGAGTTGAGGTGTTTGTTGTATTTCAAGTGAAATAAAGTTAAGTTTGATTATTCAGTCTAGTCAATTATTGGTCAACCCACGGGGAAAAACGTAACAGTATGTTTTTATTATGAGTTCTTTCACTTCCACTCGGAAAAGTTCAGGTATTGTCTAAATTCTTCATTGATCTGGCTATATTTATTTTTCAGGGTGTGAAAGGTAGCAGTTATCTTTAAAAATGTCTTCCAAGAATTAATAAGCAATACGTTTTTAAGCCATTCTGTTGTAAACAAAGTGGCAATCTAGAAATCAATTAACCAAAATTAGTCAATTTGTTGATTCATGTAAGCGTGAATCCGTTTTTAGACATGTTCATAATTATCGGCTAATTACTAGCTTCTTCATCTAATGAATACAAAAACATTCAAATTGATGGATGTATCAGTTACTACGTGATGAGAGATAATCATGAAAAATGAGGAATAAAAGGGTCTATGTTTTTTGGCCACTTGTATTTGTAACTATCGTAACTGCAGTTTCGTCCTATAGGACATTTTCAAATGATTGCAATAAACTGAAATGATAATGAAATTACAAAACCAATTAATTTTGGAGGATCTAGGATATTAAATTTACGGTAAAATGTGCAAACAAGTACTATAAAAAATTGTGTGACAATCCGCATCATATCATATTTCTCTTCATTCAAATTATGACCTTGGTTTTAATAACCAGAAAACATTAGTGAAGTCAAATTTTTATTGGAAGAATTGTATTTCAGTGTAACCCTCATATTTGACATCGGCAAATAATATCTGGATGTATGAAGGCCCCCATCAGATTTCAAACAGATATGTCTAAAATAGCTTAAGCCTAGCCCCTTATCAAGTCTGAATCCGGCCCTGTGAATGATTGAAAAATTTCAAAGTAATTCTTCCTTCCGTCACCTCGTAATTAAGTAAATATCCTTACTATACGCTTCTTGCGTACGACATTGTATTGGATATTACATTTTAATGAACCATTGTTGTAATAGGACAGGCAAGATTTTTCGTAACAAACGAAAACGGTATTTAAAGTATGTGAGAATAATTCCTGTTGAATGTATTGGATGTCTTCGCAACCTATTCCTAGAGAAAAGTTTTTGCCCGACTGTCAAAAATTAGACTGATACATCCCAGAAGCGTAGAGTCGTTCAGTCAAATCGAATGTTAAGCATTACATTCCATTTACATAGATAAACAACATTAAAACTGTGCATTTGTTGGAAGCTGGTGTTACGTCACGAGATATGTGCGATTGCCAATGAGCCACGCCTGAACTGTTACAAAGCGAAGTTTGTATGGAGATGTGTTCAGTCCAGAAATGTTTTATTCGAGTAGTCGCCAACCGATACGGACCTTTGAACAATAAAAAAACAACCACGTGTCACTTTCTGTGTGAAAAAAATTTTCGTTTATTCAAGTGTCTAGAAAGTATGTGATTTTTTTTCTTAATAATGATATTCAATGGGTTAAAATAATGTTTATTGTTCAAAGGAGACGGGACTTTTTTTTAGTATACTTCCTCCTCTTTGAGGATCTTTTTCAAATTTCGGATATCTTTAATATTTTCCGAGATATTTGTTAAACGGGCCAATCTGAATAAAATGAGCGCTGGATCATAATTTACGGTGCCCTTGGACAAAAGTTCCAAAAAAAGTATCTGTTGACCCAGACTATTACTCGAAAAAGGTTAAAACCCAACTGGGCGAGCAGCTGAATTTGACCGTTTCGAGAAATCGTTGAAAGAAATCGTCCGGATTTGTCTAGCGAAAAAGGTTTTTCATCAAGTTACAGACAAAATTATACCCGTTAAGCAACGAATTTGCCAGATCTAGCCCTCTGCGACTTCTTGTTGTTCCGAAATAATGACTCGGAAGGCGTAATTTTTCAAGTGACAGTCAGGTCATAGACGAAAATTCACATTATTTTGAGTAACGATTTTAAGTTGGAAAAGCAATTTATGAAGTAATGAATCGAAGAGGTTTTTGTATTAAAGTGTATAATTTTTAAAATTCTTGCAAAGCGCTTTCGACTTTCGTCATCATCAGTGCTCACCTGAAAGTAAGTGATCTAGTTGAAAAGGGAATTTAATGATAATTGAAGTTGTAAAATTTTTTTTAAGGTTAAGAAATGACTTACTTGTCAGGCAACAGGAAGTATCAAATTAAGTGAATTGCACATTTGAAACATTTGACTTATATAAAACAAAATAGACTTATAGCCAAGAAAATACATTTTTGGATTGAGGCCATGTGGTTCGGTCAAAGTATCATATGAAGGAGGACAACTTGAGACAGAATGTGTCAAGTATTTTGATCAAAATAAGGTAAGGAAAAATATCTCACAGAAGGTGAATCAACCAACGTGGTAGAGTTGAAGGCCAATCTTCTATCTGATCTGAGTTTAAATTTGCTAATTAATTTGTGAATAATGGATGGTTGATCACCATTGTTGACAGCAATCTGTTTCAAAGTATTTAGTTCTAAATTGTAATTGGAGGGAGATAAGGGAATGTTCAACAATCTGTTAACATAACAATTGAAGGAAGCCATTTTATGTTGCATAGGATGAAATGAATTGAAAGGAATGATATGATCAGTCTGGGTTGGCTTTCTGTAAATGGAAAAATCTAGTTTGTTGTTAGTTTTTGTTATAGTAAGATCTAAAAAGTTTAATTTATTGTCTTGTTTTATTTCAAGATTTCAAGTGTAAATTTAATTTTTGGATGTAAGTTATTTAAGGAGTCAAGGATATCATGTGCTACATTAGAGTTACAAGTTACCAATACACTTATGAAGTGTATTGACAAAGTGGGAGAACTGTTTTTATACTATCTTATTGATTACACAAAAGTCTTCTCTGATTTCGTTATCTAGGAATAATCAGTTTGGTTAAAGGTAAAAATAAATGTCAGTAAAACGATAGCCGATTGGTTAGCACGTTAATATTCAGCTCGTTTTTTTACTTTTGAGGGTTGTCGTTTGTATGGAGGACTGAAGTTGGTAAACGGAAATATCCAAAGACGACTCTCACATTATACTATCAGGGATAATCAATTCATCCCTTTTCCCCCGTGGCTCCCGATGTTCGACCCTTCAGAAAATGTATATTTCGGAAGTCTCTGAGTATTTTATTAAATTTCATGTGGAAACTAGGGGATTTCTTTGAGACTCAACCTACTATTTACTGTTTGAATTGACAGTTTTCAATCGGATAACAGTACAAGGGACCTATTGAAAGTTTTATGCTCGTGTGCCTCTCGGGGTAGTAAATCTATTTCATGAATTACGGTACAAAAGGATCATTAAAAAGCGTCTGATTTATGGTTATAATTTCATTTCTGACTGCATGGTAGTTAAAGCGATTGTGAAAGGGCAGCCATTGTGAGTAATTTCATTAGGAGAGGGTGAAAACAGGATTAACGAAATTTCTCATTTTATCGCATTAAAAAATGCCAACAAATAATTGAAATATATTAGAAGTGTGAAAATTAGTTTGAACCTAAAGCCAGCCATCCCTACTACCGATGATTAAAAAAATTTGTCTGTCTAAAAATCCCGCCTCGATAAGTTACAATTCATGAATTAATTTCTCACATTATGGATTGTTTGTAGAAAAATGTTTGTTGCAAGCACCTCTCAATTTATTCATGGGTTCTTGAACGGACTGCGGTTGTGAAACGAATAGTTTAGATCTTACAAAGCCCCAAAATCCATTCGCATTCAAATTTAGGATCAATGTGTTTTCAAACCATTCCTCGAAAATATAAGCTTCCATGTTCTTATGATAGTCAACATTGAAGTCCTCAAGTTTTTTTCAACATAATTTCAAAGAATTCGGAACCCACCCTTCAGTTCCTCCGCAATGGACAATGATGAGTCGCGATCCTTTGTTTGCAGGCATGTTAGGCGTACATATTCTCGAACCATCAGTCCACCTTTTCGTAACTGTGTCGTGAGTGTCATACTAAGTTTCGCACAAATAAAAAAGTTGCCGTTGTTCTTTTCCATATTTAGTTATTTGTTCTATTCACTATTCTTCTGCTTTTCATAACTGACGTTTGTGTATTATTTTAAATCTAAATCTCGGTTTCTTTATCCAATTCCATAGAGTTTTGTCACAGCAGCTCACGTTATGGCCGAAAGTATTCAATGTATTCCTTATGATTTCAGTTGTAGGAATCTCATTGCTTTTGTAACAGTCGTATATTGTTTTTTTCAATGATTTATTAGATGAACATCTAAAGGTTTTAGTAATCCCGTATCTCATCGCGTTTTGCGTTCATAAGGTTTGTTTTTGACAATTTTACCTACAATAGAGAAAGGAATTTCGGTTAAATCTGATGTTGCTTGTAATAGTTTGTTTCCCTCGAAACCAAACTTGAGATGTAGATTCTTATATACGTTGAAAAATTCTCTCTGTGTTTCAATATTCAAATGCATCCGAATCTTATTCACTGGTATCTCTTTTTCGCATTGTTCACCATCGCTATTGGAATCACTACACAGAAAAAAAGCTGCGTTGTTATCACACTCGTTATTACTATTAGTACTTGTCCAAGGACGCCACATTTTAAATAGATAACAAAAATTCTGAGTGACTATAACTGCGCCAATATCGAATTTGAACGCTCAAATCGCGATCAGTTCCTGAACTAAACACGACGGCGTTAACCATCCTCGCATTCTTCGATTTCTATTCGTCATCGTAACATGACTCTTCAGCCAATCATCAAACTCGGTTAATAAAAATTATCCAATACGAGCCACCAATTCTACAGTCCACGTGGACTAGTTCGCTGCTTGTTCATTTTTATGTATTGGTTTTTTTGGCCTTTGAGTGTGCCGACAACTTTAAGAGTACACATTGTCGTTTACTCCGACTATACATTCAAATTAACGGAAATATTCAGCTTCTTCAGCGCTCTTTAATTAACTTCAATGTTCGAAATCATCCGTGGCCCCACAGAGACCTTCACGAAGAAAATAGATGGGCATCTCATAAATATCTCGTATAAACAAATAAAAATGTATAAAAAAATTAATAACAGATTGGCCACCGTCCATTTCGAAAATTCAAACCGTACCGTGTGTCAGCCACCAAGGTGTTGCATACGATATTCGTGTGTTGCATAGACAAGAAAGAGAAGCAATACGGTGGGCGTCCAATTCAGATGAGATGAGAACTTGATAATGATTTATTTACTCAACGAATGGCGGGGTCCATTTTCTACGGTAATTTTGGGAATCAGATGCGGTGTAGTGACCGGGGCGAGGGGGAAATTTTCCTTGTGGTATTCCTGATGAGTATATTTATGTACTCATACAGAAAATAGTATACATAATTTGAGTATCATACTAAATGGATTCTGAAAATGATTTTGAAGAAGAACATAAGATATCCCAGTGACAAGGTATTTTCAGAGACCAATATTCTCGATACAAGACAACTATTTTGTCAACTATTTCTAATGTATATCCATAAATATAAAATCAAGTTAACACCCGTCGACCACCGTTATGAAACTCGAATAAAAAATAAAATCATGAAAGTTCCAACCTGCGAAAAACCAGCCTGCCAGTAAACCTCAAATCTATCAAATTTTAGACCTCTTTTAAACACCATATAAAACAATGGATAAACACTATAGATAGAAACATGTTTAATAACCTTATAAACCTAGAGTTTTTACAATAAACAGTTACACTCCAAATCACCCAAATTGGACACCTACCAAAAAAGACACCAGAACAAAAAAAACAGAAAAATTATGAAATTAGTTTAATAATGCCTACCTGTGTAAATATTTCAATATATAATTGTTGTTCTAATATTAATGATAATTATATGTATCACGGTTGTATCCTATACTATACAGTGTGTAACTAAATAAGTGTAAAATATTTAAGGAGATGATTCCTCATCGAAAAAAAGATAGGATCTTTCATATAAAGAAATTTCATTGGAGCACCCCTTGTTAAGATACATCCCCTTAAAGGGGGTACATAAAATTTGTATAACAAATTTTTTCATAAGCACTGAAAAAGTTACAAAATTGAAATTAACCTGACGTTTTGTACTACCAAAAAGACACTTAGCCAGAAATTTATTTGGTTTACCCCATAGTTGTAAGGGGTGAAAAACGCAACCCCTAAAATTTATTTCCAATGTAACATTTTGTCTTATTATTTGTTTTCATTTAAAAATTTATTTCCGATAGCCTGTTTCATTCTGAACAAAAAATGTCTCTTGGGTTTTTTGCCCAAAATAAACCAGTTCGCAGCAAAAAATTATTTTAGGAACGACTATAGAGATACATCGTCATAAATGCGAAAATACGAAACTAATCTATCTAGTAGGTCGCTATTAGCGATAGTGACAATTAAATTGGTATGACGCGGTCAGCCTTCCAAATATTTGACATATTTGGATCGTTGCGAAAAATTATTTTCTTGCAGCTTTGCCTCGCGGTTCGTTTTCTTTAACCCACCCTGTATATATTGGTGATGGTTCAAAGTGCTCAATACAATATTATTTTGAATTTGCAACAATATCCACTTATTGTCAACTATTCTTCGCTCTCCTCACTTTTAATGATATTATCACATTGAATATCACACATTGAATACAAATATTGTGAAACTGAATATTTTTTCGTGTCAAAATCTATTGCAATCGCTTAGTCAACTTCTTGAACAACCTGCCAAAGTTTTTCTGCACGCCTGTCGAAAGAATGTGATTATGTACCCCTTTCAGCCAAAGGCTCGAGGTCGGAAAATAAGATTGAAGATAATAAGACCAGACCGTGGATCTCGTTATACGGAGGGAGCCCGATCAAATCTTGTTAGCATGAGTTATATACAGTTACCAGTGGTGTACACCACGCCCACATCAGCTGTATCTTCAGTATCAACACGGCAGACCATTGTTTAATGATTATACGTGTATCTACATCCACAAACCTATTCTTTCTCCAAAATAGAATAGACACACATAAAAATATAAATTATAAAAAATTTTTAGAAAATACATTGATACACAATTTAACCCAAGCGTAAGAGAAGCACAAATTACATAACCATGGCAACGGAAATAATGAAAATTGATAGCAAAAATCCTTAATTGAAATTCGCATTAAAAGCATTGATTGATATGAAAATAAAGGTTTTGGCGGCTTTCTATTTCTCCATCTTTATGCAAAAAAATGTGAGAATCTTTCAAAGAAAGGAACGAATCAATCAATTTCAAAAAAATATCTGTGTACAAAGATGTGTACACCATGCAAAGAAGTAACTTTAAGGCAAAAACTGGAAGAAGAGCCTTCTCGAAATAACTTCTTTCATATAAATATTGAATTACACGAAAGAAAAATAGTTACGAAACAACAAATACTTTTATATGAACACTGAATTATACAAAAATGATAATTCTCAGAATTATAAAGATGTTTATTTCTGACCGGTATATTATAAGCTTATATCGTCATAGTTACGCTATCAATAAAGAGGGTCATAACTCCCTTGGGAAATTATAGATTTTATAATTCCCTCTACCTTTCACAAGTAAAAATAAATAGAAATGAAAACTGAACCATATTTTATTCATTCCGTCATTACAAATAATAAATGTACAATTTTGGAATGTTCCTTGAAAATTACTTCCGCCACTGGAAACAATTTCTTCTTTTGTATGGCTGGAGCTTCTGTTCACTACAGTCGAGGTACCTGCCTCTTCTAATGACAAAGTAGACAACATACGCGCCGTTTTATTTCTCAATTCGATGCTATCCTCCAAATACCCCTCCGCCACCGTGGAACTTTTCCAACCTCCGTGTCTTTTTAAGTTAGTCATAGTTGCTCCTGCATTGGCTAGAGCAGTAGCAGAAGTGCGACGAAGGCAATGTCCCGTATAGGAAGATGAGTTTGGCAATCCTAAATACATTGCGATTTTGCTGGGGATTTTCCCAAACATGTTTTTTCCAATTGGCTGAGATGTACATTTATTTTGTCGGAAGCTCAAAAAAATCGTTCAATACCTTTAGGACGCAAAGACATATAAAGTCTTAATAAAGGCAAAGCGGAGAACTCTTTTTCATCCACAACTGTAAATTTCTTCGATACACCAGTTTTACTTTCCGGTACGTTCACTACCATAACGGAATCCCGGTCCTCTATATCCGATATCTTCATATTCAAAAGTTCCTGACTTCTGCATCCTCCAAAATAACCCATAATCAAAACAACCTATAACAAAAAAAAGGAAATAAATACACACAAAAAGGAAAATAAGAAAAAAATTACCTTATGCAATAAATGAATATTATTAGGAGCGTCCTTTAGGAATCTGATAACATCTTTAGGAGGTAAAACAGCAGACTTTTTCGGCTTATAACTCTTACTCTTCCGTTTCAAAAAAGCCTGTAGTTCATTGAACTTGGTGATATCTCGTTTCTCATGTATAGTCACCATCGATTTTAGCATTGACCATTTAGTCCATAAAGAATTCGGACTATACGTTTCTGACTGATATATTCAATATAAATATAATTAGAATCTTTATAGTTTTCATATATCCATGATAATACCATTAAGTTTGTGTTTTTTAAAAAAAAATATGAGTTAATTACTGTAAATGTGTTCAATACAAATATAATATTTATAGTTTTTCATTATTTATCGGGTTTAGAAAAAATAGCGTATGCAACTCTCATGTAATGGTTATTAATACACTCGCATAAACCATACAAAACTCGCCTTCGGCTCGTTTCGTATCCCGGTTAATGCTCGTGTCTTAATAACCATCATTACATGATCGTTGCATAATATACTATTAAATCATACAAAGAAGTAACTTTCATATCTGACAAACCACCTGAAGAACTATTGAATTTTTACAGACACAACCGTCTCGTTAATACAGAATTTCACTTTAAAGAAGTAAATGACTTAGTTGCTGCCGAAACTATCTTAAATATAAAGATGAATGCAGCTGGTTGTGATGAATTAAATATTACTCTAATCAGACTCTGTTGTCCTCATACGGGTCGACCAATCAGCGTCACATCCTTCCTGTTGAAAGGACTTGAGAGGATACTGGACGGACAATGGTACTACATGCATCCCCCTAAATATCCTCCAGTATGCTCATCAAACCGGCAAATCGACAGATTCAGCATTAAACAACCTTGTAGAGAAAATCTCCCATTCCCTTGACAACAAGGAGATTGCGGTTGCCGTATTTCTCGATATTGTAGGAGTACTTGACAATACACTACCTAAATCTATAGGATCGTCTCTGGCTAGGAAAGGTATGGAATCGACCATAACTGGCTGGATCTATGCCATGGTGGTGAACAAAACTGCAATTACGACTCTTCATGGCGTGGCCATCAGGGTCAGGGTCACCAGAGGCTGCCCTCAAGGTGGGGTACTATCTCCCCTTCTGTGGTCGCTCCTGATGGATACTCTGCTTGATGCCCTCGACAGAAGAAAAAGATAGCTTGTAATATCCTCCAAAGCACGATGGACGTTGTTCACAGTTGGTGGCTGAATGAGCAGATGTCTGTCAACCCCAGCAAAACTGTGGTATTCCCCTTCACCAGGAGGAGAAAATTGGACGATCCAACGCCACTTTCCCTCAATGGTAATGTCATTCCATTTGAAACGGAGGTGAAATATCCCGGCATTGTCCTTGATAAAAAAAACTCACCTGGAACGCTCACTTGGAAAAAGTTTTACACAAAGCCAAACTGTCCCTATGGACATGTCGAAGGATTTGAGATAAAACTTGGCATTTAGGTCCCAAACAAATCCATTGGATTTACGTGATGATTGTCAATCAATGATCACTTATGGTGCAATTGCCTGGTGGCTGAAGGATCTACAGAAAACGGCCCAGGCGAAGCTCTCCGGCTGTCTTTGGCATCGCTTTAGGCTTTGCCAAACAAAGATTGAACACCTGTATGGCAAGAAGATTTATGGACTTCTGGCAGAATCTTCCAGGATTGGCTCACTCCAAAGCGTTTATGCACCCTTCGGAGCTTAACAGTTGTTGGGATGAACTACGATGTCTAACAGGCCTTCTTACAGGCTTTTGAATTATCATATGGAGAGACTCGGACTGTCGGAAGACAGTGTGTATCACCTCTGTTTGGAAAATGAAGAAACAGCAGAGCACATACTTTGTGCCTGCCCCGCTGGGGACCGATTCAGATTTTTAGAGTTCGGCAGAGCCGTACTCTTACCATGTGACCTGAAAGACCACACACCATACAAACTAATCGGCTTCGTTAAGAAGCTGGGTTTATTTGGTCGACTGTGAATAGGTATGAGCCACAATAAACCCTTGCGGGTTGGACCTAACCTAATCCTAACCTCATATAATTGAGCATATCACCCATATTATAAATACTTGTCTCATTGAGGGTGTTTTTCCGGCAACTTGGGATAGAGCGCTAGTTTAAGTACTGCCAAAAAATCTAACCCTGTTGAATATAAAGATCTTCGTCCAATCACTCCTACCTACTTTGTCAAAAATATTAGAGCGTGCGATGAAGAAGCAGTTAACACAACATGTTGTTGGATTTCAGTAGGGCGTTTAATACCCTTAATCACACACTTTTACTTGGCATTCTGAGATACGTAAGGCTTTCGGGTACAGCTATTCGCTTATCAGAACACTATCTGAGAAATAGATTCCAGAGAGTGTTTATTGACAACATAGAGTCTAACTATCTTCCCCTCATATCTGGAGTACCACAAGGCTCAATTCAGTAAACGCTCGACTAACACCCATATGTCAACGAAACGCAAGATCTGCCGAAGACATCACCATTGTCTGTGAGAGTGTGCATGAGAATCCGAGGCAGTTGATTTCGCATCGTTCACAAGAATTCGGCCTTTCGCAGACCATAACTTGGCCAGATTTGCTTCGCGACTTGGGCCTGCACCCGTAGAAAATTCAACTAACCCAGGAACCCAGCGGTGGGCCCCATTTCTGCATGAATGGGTGCGTGAACAAACAAAATTGTCGAATTTGGAGCGATGACCAGGCCATCACTGTCAACGGCGAGCACTATAGATCGATAATTACCAACTTTTTTTTGTCTGAATTGGATAACCTGGACACCAATGTGGTTTCAACAGAACGGCGCTACTTGCCACACAGGTCATACCACATTGGATATTCTGCACGAGAGATTTGAGGGTGGTCATCTCACGTAGAGGTGATGTGAACTAGCCACCGAGATAGTGCGATTTGACACCGTTAGACATTTTCTGGTGGGGTTTTCTCAAGTCGTAGGTGTATGCGAATACGCCATAAACCGCATCTCAAAGCCAACATAGCCCATACCATCGGTCAAATTCAGCCTGATTTATGCGTCAGAGTAATGGAAAATTGGACGTTTCTGATGCGCTCAACCCAGAAGTATGCGTCAAAGTACAGCTGTCCATCGTATCGAGATTATAATAATAATTATAATATATTTATTTCAAATAGGCATCCTAATATACAAAAACATTTTAAAATTGGATAGACAAAGTCACAGTCCAACTTCTTAACACTAAAATATGTATGCTTGGAATTATCCATATATGTTATTATAATATCAATGTTAATGTGGATGTTGTATCTTCAACAGTAAGTCCTTTTTTGAATGTCATAATAGATTCACTTTGTTTTATCTCAAGCGGGAGGTTATTGTAGTCCAATAGTCCTTTATGGAATAGGGAGTTCATGGATCGTGTAAAGTTCAAACGTGGTACATATAAATTAGAATTCCCCCTACTGGGGTAATTATGAATTTGCGGTGATGGAAAACAATAAATTGGTCAAAATATGAGGGTACATTACCGGACAATATTTTGAAGATGAATACCTTAGTAAGATAGAACAGACGGTCTTTCACAGAAAGCCAATCCAGAACTTCCAACATTGTTGTAGTAGGCGTATATCTATTACATTGAACTTAAATACACATCGAACTACACTTTTTAGAAAATCCTTCCTACAGCAATTAAAATCTAATACCAGTTGTCATAAAGAGACATTCATAGCCATACTTTTTTTCTAGTAGACGTCGATAAACGTTATTGTTATTAAATAAATTCACACATCCTCGTGCTTTTATTGTGCTTTTTCGGTATGCAGTGATCACTAAGTTTCAATATTTTTACCCTCATCCCTAACACTACGCTCGTGCTAACCAGATGGACCACGACCCAAAACAAGAATAAAAGAATCCATGAAAGAGGTTGGGTTAGTCAACCTCGGAATGCTCGACGTTCAACACGGCCCACCTACTATACGGCACGGTGGAAGAATTTCAAAAAATCTTTTGCACACGAACTACCGAGTTATTTACGAAATAAGGAAACTTATTTTCATCCGAGTATCTGGAGTTGAACAATCGAGTTACGCCCGAATTTGTTTTTAGTATCGAAAAATGTGCGTGGAATTCGTTTGGTTGCCTGTTACAGTGTGACAGTGATTTGTGTAGCCTTGTGAAGGTATTTTGATTTACTACAGTGGGTGATTCAGTGTATTCCGAGACCTGGGCTCGTGGGATCAATTATCCAATTGAAACTTTTGAAGAAATTACCTGCTAATTTACTGGGAAGACGAGAACGAGTAGAAAATAAGGTATTCTGAGAATGTAAATATTTTTATAGGAAAATCTATTGAAGTGAAACATATAAACACTCCAGAAAAAAAGGAGATGTGGCTTATTTTAGGAATAGTTTGTTATGATTGTTAAATATCGGGTTGTTAAAATTAGCCATTTTTTATGGAAAATATACTGTGGGGCTATGAATAGGCCGCGGCAAATGTGTCAAATTCATTTTGTTTTTACTTTACATGATTGAGTAAGGTGATATTCTGTAATTCTGCTGACATTTTGAATAATTATGGACATACATACTAGTCTGAAAACTTTAAATTAATTACACATTTTTACGGAACCTTTCAGTGCAAAATCTTGGATACAAGAAGCTTTCAGAAAAACTATTTAGGGAAATGTGAAGGTCATATGCAGATGTTTCATTTGGATTGAAAGCAAAATGGTTATGCATCTAAAACAAATAGTTCCTTTTTCGAAAATTGATTATATATACAGTGTCATCCCCAAAGTATGCACCATACGGGAAACGTATTTATTAAGGGTTTTTCGACAAAAAGTTATTCTTGATAAAAGTTTGTACATCTCCTAAAACTGAACACACGTAAATATACGAGGAGCCTTCAAATATTTGATTTTGAGACGAGAGTAAAGTACAGGAAATGTTATTTAGAAAAGTTGTTCAGCATTAAAAAATACATCTAGATTTGAAGTCATAGCCATCTAAGTAGAGTTAAATTTTTTTACCCATTTTTAAAAAATGGGGACTACGAAAAAAAAATTGCTGAAACCATAAATAGACAGCATCCTGTATACGAAGGTTTATTTTAAAAGCCTGCAATATTACAAATTACACAACTATGGTGTTAACCACGGCCAATTGTTTTTAAGAGTAAAATAATAAAGTGTTTGGTGCAAAGTTATTTTTACAAAGATAATTACTTGTTACAGTATTGTAACAAGAACTCGATATTCAATAATATCAAATCACAAAACATCAATTTGAAATAGGTATTTTGGAACAAACTCATTGATTTTCTGGAGATTATTTTGGAGAATTATTTTGGTCAGAATATCATTCCTCGAACCAGGCTGAAGCGGACAACATCAGGTTTGTCATCGCCCCATCTGCCTGTGAACGAGGTAACCAACCAACCAAACCAAAATCGAGAATCAGTTTCGCGAGCTTGGTCATGTGGGACAGATAAAAAAAGCAGCTACCAATGTAATCAGTTATGAACTCAAATTAGATGTGATGCTTGTATTGATGCGGGATGGTAGGAAACCATATCATTGGCCGCTTTTTCATTGAGGGTGACCCAAATGGCGATAATTATTTGGCACTACTTCAAAATGATATCCTTCCAAGTTTAGCAAATACCTCAATTTTTCCCAATTGGTGGATAAGGAGGCGACGATTGATTGAAAATGGCCATCGCGATCACCTGATCTTTCATCATTAGATTTCTTTTTATGGGGATATGTAAAGAGCAACTAAACCTTTAGATTTGAATGACTCAAAAGAACGAATAACTCTTGCGATTAGGTTGGTCACGCCTGATATGTTAAATATTGTTAGAAGACAGTTTTATTTGAGATTAGGATGTTGCCAAGACGTTCGCGGAGAACATTTTGAACATCTACTTCGTTAACATCCATATTTTTTGTCGTATTCTACATTTAATTACGTTTTGTATTACATTTTAGTTTATGATTGTATTTTATCGAATTTCGGTAACCACTTCAGTTGGCTTTTACACACTGTATGTGAAAACACATAACATTAGAAGAGACAAAACTTTTGATACAACATAATATTATGAATAAAAAAATATAGTTTTTCAGTACCTATACGGAAAGGTAAGTTTCATACAAGTTTGTGAGAAATGCTGATATTATGGAACTAACTGTACATTATTTCACTTACATAAATTGAAGAATTAAATGAAATGAAAATCAAACAATAAAACGAATTACACTATTCATAGCATCCCATCGGATTCAATTGTTATATGGGGCTATTGTATAATATTCAGAACAATGATGTAAAACAGAAAGGAATACTGTTTGGCAAAACCATCTGAAAACTAATATTCATTTCATACTGTAAAACCCACGGAGTCAACTCAGAAATACAAAACACAAAGAACTAGCATGGTCGCTCTACCTGGATTTTTATCGTATTTCAAATCTACAAGTCAAATTGAAATTTAACATTCAAACGAGCTACCCACCTGCTCTACCTTCAACTCGAAACTATTTTCTGTTCTTCACGTATAGCCAGGTAAGATGAATAAGATAATTTGTGCGTATACGTTATACTAGGGAGCAGGGTTGGCAAAAATCAAGGTTTTTCCGAAAAAAAAACATTTTTTTTTTGTTTAAACTAGGTTTATTTGGTTTAAACCAGGTTTATTTGATACAAAGTATTATTAGTCTAAATAGTATTATTAACACAACTTTTATTTTTATTTACATGCACAAAAATTTACAAAAAAACCTCTTCAAACGTAATAATATTCAAAATAACTAAGTTCGAAAACACAAAAATAGAAATTATTTATCTTCATTTGCGGCAGATGTATTAAAATGATAACAAAATGAAGAGAAATTTAAATATTACTAGTGCAAAATTACAGTTCTTTTGATTATTAGAATGCTTTGAAATATAATAATTTGAAAATTTAAATATCAAATTTTCATTTGTAGTTTATTGAGCTGCAGTTTCATTATTAGAATAATAATATCAACAACATAAAGAGAAAAGCCCAATAAAAAACAGGTTTTTTCTTAAACCAGTTGGTTTTAACCTTGATTCAAACCATGATTTCAAGCATGTTGGTTTAAATTTTTGCCCATGTTTAATAAACACCCTGTATAGGATTAGACTGCTAACTGGAAAAAATTCTCAATCATTCTTTCCTAATATTGATATTCGCAACGGATGTGTACTACAAATTAATTTGTATATATGATAGAATTGTTGGGGTACTGAAGTGGGCAACATAATTTTCCAATCTCTCAGCTAATGCTCATTTTTTCATTGATAAATCGGGGAATTTTATCTAAAAATTAGTTAGAGTTTATATCAACGGCATCAGTATGAGATTGAATTAGGTAACACGTGCCGTTTATCAATAAACTAGCGTACCGCCCGGCTCCGCATGGATGAAATGCTGATACTAAATACACATAAAAACGCGTGCGATCGCTGCTAATCATAAAGTGCATTTTACTGTTATAACATGCTGTAAAGGGCCATATTGATGCATATTGAATGCAAAATGTATTGCTTAAAATCGCTTCGTAAATAAGTCAAGAATAAAAAATGATTATTGTGGGTTATCCCTGAGAGATAGACATATACCATCGCGGCTTTTTTGTAGACCTTTTTAAGATGTACAATGCTCTAGTACACTTTTTGATCTATCTCGTAAGGTTCAGCCAGCGTTTGCAATATAAGCGCAAAAAATTGTTCATTTACGGCATCACATTAGAAACCTCTGAAATCATCAGTGTTTTTCTACTATATTATGCATGTTATAAACATATACACCTTCCTCTTGAATCACTCTATCTATTAAAAAAACTGAATCAAAATCCCTTGCGTAGTTTTGAAGATCTATGCATACATAGGGACAGACAGACAGCGAAAATCGACTTTGTTTTATACTTTGTAGTGATATTTTACCTGATTTTAACCTGTGATGTTTGTCATCGTCAAATATCAAATGAGGGCATATAGGCATTCATAATACCAAAACTTGAAATAGTTCCCTATTCAGCTAAGTGAATTTCCGTATTAACTGATGTAAATATAAACCTTTTTTCGTTTCAGGCCCCCAGAAATGGTGAGACCGCGACATCCTGATGTCTCGACGAGCACCTCCATCACAAAGACGCATTCCCCCATCTATTGACAACAACCCTTATCAGGTGAATTCAATTTGTGATCTTAAATGCATATTATGGTGTGACTCGTTACTTGATGAAAATTAATAACATTCTTCAATATATTGAGACAATATATTAGGTTGTTTCAGAAGTTTTGTCCGTTATAATGTCATGTGTTTTTGTAGTTCCATATCTCAAAGAATTTTTATTCTACTGTATTCCCCGAGCTTTCGTCTGGCAACTTACTTTTTGCAGACGACTTGAAGATCTGTTCATCTATCACAAGTTTAGAGAACTGCTCTTATCTCCAGTTTCAATTAGACCTGTGTCAAATCAATAAATTGGCAATGAATGTTGAAAAGTGCAAAGTTTGCTCCTTTACACGTAAAGCCAATATTATTGAGTATTTTTATACTTTTGAGGATGAAATACTCCTTCGCGAAGAAACTATCAAAGATCTAGGGGTGACGTTCGACAGCAGGTTGATATTTGTTGGCCACACCAATAATAGCATCGTAGCATCGGCTAGAAAAATGCTTGGCTTTGTTCTGCGCAACTGTACATCATTTACCAATATTACCGCCACAGCCTTAACCATACTTTATACATCTCTTGATCGTTCCAAGTTAGAGTATGCTACTTTTTTGGTATCCTCTCTATAATGTACATGAGGAAACCTTGGAAACTGTGCAAAGGCGTTTTCTGAAGTTTCTTGCATTTAAAACTGATGGCCCTGCTAGAGGAACTAATCACTCCACAGTACTTCAAAGATTCAAAGCTTCATCAAGTATTATGTTATACAAAATTTTGCATTGTCAATTGATGTACCCTGGTTAGTAGAACAAATTAACTTCAACGTATCTCAAGCTACTACGTGTAGACAGATCACTTTATATAGCCCTTTCACTAGATCCAACCTTGGAAGAGTGTCTCCCATAAATTTGATGTGTGAAAATTATTTACAAATAATAAATAATTAATATGTCATCTTTAGTTCTTAATTCCATCATATATGTGAATTTATTTCTTAATTTGTCTAATCCTCAATATGCCAATCTTTTGTTATATATTTAGTTCAAGTAGCCTTTATTTATACTGCATTATTATATTATATATTGACCTGTAAATGGATTCATCTGTTAGGCCAGGGGGTCTCCAAACTACGGCCCGCGGGCCAAATCCGGCCCGCCAATCCAATGCTAGAGAAAACCACTCATGGTGTCCATTTTTGTCTGACAGTTGAGATGATATATTTTCTGCGATGTCTTGCACCCTCCGAGCCACGGTGTTTGCTGACAAACTGACACTTTTAAATAAATTTACCTTTTCGGGGCATATTTCTTCGGCTACTTCAATCAAGCATTATTTTATCATTTCTCCATCGGTGAATGGTTTGCCAAGTTTTCCGATTTCAAGAGCCACACGAAAGCTGGCGCGAGTTGCAGTCAAATCAAAATACTTTTATTGACGGGTGTTACTTTATTTCACATTAGACAGTTTCGCTTCCTTCGCCTTTTCTACGCAGAATAACTCGCAGTTGCGCCGCTAGCCTTTTTATATGCAATTATTACTGCCATCTCCAGGTGATCGGAATACACTAGCTAGAACCAGAACTTTCTCAAACCAACGCGGTAATTCCAAATATTCAATTACGCCTAATGCCACCTAGCGGGTAGCTGAGAAAGATAGTACATAGTACGACTACTCGCCACTAGATGTCGTGTGTCACAATACACAATAATAATTGAAATGCAAAAAAAGCGTAAGTTTGCTTAGGTCACGCACTTTGCCACTATACTAGTCTAGAAATATAGTTAAGGGCAGAAATTGGCCCTTGGAACAAACTGAAAAAATCATTATGGCCCGAAGGCTTCAAAGTTTGGAGACCCCTGTGTTAGGCAATAAATTTTGTTTTTCTTTTGTCTTTCTTCTTCATTGTTAATTTTTTCCAAATTTAAATTTTTTGCAAACCAGATAATTATCAAAAAGAGGTACAATGCAGTAAAAAAATAGTTTTCTAGATCCGCTGCATTTATTTCAATTTCTCTCGTTGAAGATCGTTGAATACCTACCTCTTAAGGAATCAGTTTTTTCTGACTCTGTCTCGTGATTGATATCTACCTCATTGACATATTGAGAAATTCTCCGTACTAAATATTTGAAAGAGGCATCAAAATCCTTTGTTCTCCAAAAAATTTCATTCAGTACCTGTATTCAATGAAATGAAATCAGAAACCATTGAAAACGACCCATTGTCAACTTTATATAGAAACGAATAAAACGCTTCCTAGAGTACCTGACACGTACACTTCCGTTTGGGTAATACAGGGTGACTCTCCGAGACCTGGTCGATAGATATTACGAAAAGAAGGAAAATTATGAAAATCTGGTAGTACGAAAATGACGTTGAGTAAAATTCAGCTGTAATAGTTTCATGTTGCGAACACTTCCCTGCAGGTGGCCGTCGATGGGTATTTCTCGAATACTTTTACCTGGTGTTCCCCAGGGATCCAACCCTCTTTTTATTGAATATCAACGACTTATTGAAAAAAATGAAGAATCCAATATGTTGCTTTGCTGACAACACACTTCTCTCGTCATTCCATTTGGATTCCAGGATATCGGCTGCGGATGCACATCTTCCCCGGCAGCAGAAGGTTGCACATCTTAATATAATATGAAACCTTTTGACTCATGCCGAGAAGTATTCAAACAAAAGGGTATATTGACATTTCCCTGCATATACATTTTAAATATATTACTGTATATACATACTAATATATTACTGTATATACATATTAATAAAGATATTAGATATACTAATAAAGTTTAGTATATACATACTAAACAAGAAACAAAGATAACCTTCGCATCGAAAAATTCAACCACACATATTATACAAAATCACCACAACATAATGGACTTACACTATATAATTATATATCAATTAATGTAAATGAATTATCGCACCCTCTTTTCAAGGAAAACATTTAAAAAATGCTGACAATGAATACTTTCTACAGCCTTGAAGAATTTTTAAACTATTGCAAAAATACCTAATTTATGTTAATACTTGTATGTAAGTATGCCCCTGTATGAATATTGTACTTTCAAAATAATTTATTGAATTTCTAATTTTTTAAAAATTGATTTGCATAACATTAAAAATGTGCTACTAAGTGTAATATGACTTGCCATATCCAAGCACGGCTTGGCTACAAATGGTTAATGAAGAATCTGAATCTGAATGAGGATCTAGAGGTGAAAGTAACCAAGTTCAATTCAATGCCACAAAAACCCGGGCATTGGTTTTCTCCAAAAAGATAAATGTTGTCGAACCGCATATAGTAATATCAGTACAGATAATTCCGCTTTCTGCTTCGATAAGTATGTTGAGGGTTAAAATGGATACCAATTTGGTACAATCATGGCGCTGGAATTGCAAAGGCTGTTTCTCAAAAGCTTGCAACACTGCTCCGAACTAGAAAACTGCACACACCTCCGCAACTTTTGATGCTTTATGAAGCTCAGATCAGACCTTCTTTGAAGTATTGTTTTCATGTATGGAGCTTCTCCCCCAAGCATATCTTGAAGCTGCTGGATTCTATCCAGAAAAGAGCCATCCGCCTGATTGGAGATGCGAACATCACGTGATAGTTCATGAAGCTCAGATTAGCCTTCTTTGGAGTATTGTTCTCATGCATGGAGCTCCACCCCTAAGCATACCCTGAAGGTGCTGGATTTCATCCAGAAAATTGCCATCCGTCTGATTGCAACTTTGGTAGTCTGGTACATGAAAGAAAGGTTGGGGATTTGTCACCCTTTTATAGATACTTTCATGAGAAGTGTTCAAGTGACTTGGCACATTCAATTCCACCAAGAGTAGTACATATCAGAAATACGCGACGGACTGTGACTGTTCATTGTTTTGAGGTTCAACTCAGTACACCTCGAACTTCACTTACGATGCACTGTTTGGAACCTTTGGTGTAGTAATGAATATTAGTGGATTTTTCCCAACAGCAAATCTGTATTTTCAACACCTGGATACGTGTTTCGATCATCAAGTGATCATCTTCAAAAGGAAGATTAAACTGGAAACTTCGCGAAGCTAATGCTATTTATGCTATACAGATATACTATCAGGTAAACCATACAGATATACCACACCTAAATTAATTTTACAATTTGCCTTATCTATTATTTTACAATATGTCCTTATGTAATGTTCAAATGTTTTATCTATATATAAAACAATTTTCAGCTATATAAAAAATTAATTTTACAATATGGCCTTTCTAAATTTATTTACAATGTGTCCTTATGTAGTAATCAGTAAATCCAATAACATTATTTTAACAAGCTATATAGTATGCTATTTGGTATTGGTCCGTCATCGTTATTCATAATATTATTACGTTTACTTATTTCTACACTCTCATATGCATCTAGTTGTCTGTTGTTGTTAACTTGTCTAACTATTCTTCATGAACTGAATTCTATGGAATGGTTTTGTTGCAAAATATGATGGGCAACTGCTGATTTTTCAGGTCTTCCATATTTTAAGTGTGCTATGTGTTCCTTATATCTTACATTAATAGATCTTTTTGTCTGTCCATAATATTTTGCATCGCATAATATTTTCGAAAATTCCAGACTTTTCCGAAATCTCGACTTTGTCTTTTGGACTTCCCAAAAGGCTCTGTAGTGTATGATTTGTTTCAAAAACAACCTTCTTACCTAGTTCATTGAAAATCTTTCCGAAGTTATTCGTATATTGGTGGTATGGAACTGAGATGTATTTATCTTGGTTTTTGTCCTTTCTGAAAGTCGAGATTTCGTTCATTCTTAACCTAAACTTCTTCTTCCTTTTCATGTCAGCTACAATACCCCTCGAGAAACCGTTAGTAGCTGCTATTTCCTGTATTGTACGTTTTTCTTTTGTGAACCTATCATGTGTTAGAGGGAAAGTCAAAAGACGATGCACGTTGGTGCCGTCCACAGTGATATGAACTGTCAGGAATATACCTGTACGTGCTTGTTTCTTTTCTAAATATATCGTATTCTAACCCTCCATATTGGCTCCTCATTACCAAAACGTCAAGAAATGGTAGTTGTCCCTTATTTTTTAACTCATGCGTGATTTTATTGATGGACATCTATTATTTAAAAAGGAAACAAAGTCCTTAATATTCGATTTTTTGGTATCGAATATCGTGAAAATATCATCCACATAGGTACCTTAGCCAAATCCTAGGAAAATACTGTTTAAAAACTCTTTCATTTGGAGAACTCCGTTTATGTGGAATAAACTTCCTGATAACATTTTTCCAAATGGATATAATCCCTAGCGATACTAATCAAATCCCTTTAGGGATTTTCCTGTAAGGCTTGTGTTTTGTACTTCCGGTTATATCCAAAGAAAGTTCAGACTTTGTTATTTTATATGAATCATTACTACTACTTTTCATTAGAGATTTATGATCTACATGATATTTTAAATTTACTTCATATCACTCATTTCTTGCCTATCTTTCATAATTTCCGAAATATTTAACATTCAATATAGCAATAAGTTCTGGAATGTACAATAACTATTCAGACCTGTCAAAAAACAGCACGATTTTGACCTATACTGTTGTCATGCGTATTTTTTTTGGCACAGGTAAATTTTTGACGAGAATCTGTGATGCTTTGCTGTTCACTATTGATACAATCAAAATCTCTAGTCGAGCAAAGTAAAGAAATCGAATTTAATAACTTTCAGTTCACCGAATGAAGGATTTGATGTGCCAATAATCATGAAAGTTTCAAATTCTAGAATATCTAGAAATATGCGTTTTAGTTAAATCTAGCATTATATCATAAACAGCGGTTTACGAGTAGTGCGTAGGGTATCTGGAAATCTTCTCTATACACGTACCAAAACACTTTTTCGTCACTACTATAGTATTTGTGCAGTAGCGGTTTGAAACGAACGTGTTTTTTTCTCTTGCCGAAAACCATGTGTGACGAAAAACAGGAGCAGCGTATCAATCTCAAATGTCTCGTTAGAGGCCTATGGGGACAATTCTCTATATCGTGCGCATGTTTTGAGTGGTGTAAGCGCTTCAGTGTGGGCCGAGAGAGCAAGGATGTACAAATCAAAATTCAAAGCAATGTTGATCGTTTTTTTCGACATTAACGATATCGTGATGACTGAATGGGTTCCAGAGGGTCAGACTGTCAACCAGACTTACTATTTGTCAGTTTTGGCAACACTGCGAGAACGAGTTCGCAAGAAACGGCCCCAGTTGTGGAAGAACAACTCGTGGATTTTGCACCTGCCCATAAAGCGCTATCTGTGAAGCGGTATTTGACCGATAAACGCACTCTGGTGCTCGAACACGCGCCTTACTCGCCAGATTTGGCATCGTGCAACTTTTTTTGTTTCCGAAGATAAAATCTGCTTCAAAAGAGACCCGATTTGAATCGATGGAAGCGGTAAAGCAAAAAACGGCACAGCTCCTAAAGGCCTCACCAAAGAAGACTTCCAACACTGCTTCAATCAATGGAAAAAACCTATGGAAAGATGTGTGGCGAGGGGAGGGGAGTATATTGAAGGGGAGCATTCGAATGTAGAATAATTTTTGTAATGAAATCCTTTTTCGTAAACAGTCTCGTTATTTGATAGCCGGACCTCGTATGTGGCAAGAGCACGCCGGACCTCGTATGTGTCAAGAGCACTTTTTTACTTATATAATTTAAGAGGACGGATTTCTCCGAGTAAACCAAAACGTTCATTTTTGTGAACGTACATAAAAGTATATTGTTTTTATTCATCAAAGACTTTCACTTTTTTTCAGAACACAACTACCCCTTTTCCGCAGAACAGCTACGGACAACCATACCATCAACACCACCATCGTAATTCAGATTATCAAAAACAATGTCGCGACAGTTTACGTAAAGGCCCCCTGAATCCTGCTACTCCCATCGATGTCGGTTTCAGTGATTTCTCCGCAGAGACTACAAGTTACGATTATTATTACCAGGAAAATGGCTTTCAACATGGTCCCTTACGAGAATCCCGAAACACCGACGTCACGTTTTCCGATGACAGCGGTTCAACGAGGTTACCGTATTTTGAGTTTGACGATGAATCCGACAAAAGGTCAGTTTTGTGGGTATATTCTTGTTAGTAACAATATTCAAACTTCCCTCTTCTGAAGATGAAACGAATTGAAGTCTAACGTTTCTTGTGCAAATGTTCCCAATTGTAGATGTACCCCTATACCTACATGAAAGAAATGCCATTGAAATGAAATGCTTTATTCAAAATAGGGTACATCCTGATATACAACAGTGATAATAATGTTAATATTAATATACTTTTAAACACAATAATAGAAAAAAAAGATCTACTGATATTTGTTAAAAAGTAGTCTCACCTACGATAGTTGAAAATACAAAAACAAATAATAATACATAATAATTTTTGGTATCACCTTAATGGTCTCTTAAATGGTCTAATACAGGGGTCTCCAAACTACGGCCCGCGGGCCAAATCCGGCCCGCCAGTGTCATCAATCCGGCCCGCGACAGCTAATCATTTACTGTCATCAATCTGGCCCGCGACAGCCAATGATTACCTAATTGTTGTTACTATTGCTGTGATAAGTTGAAGAAGAAAACACAGACTGATAATTACTCGGTTTTATTCACTTGCAAGATAAAACTTAACGACAGAAATGATGACAAAGAAAACTTAACTTAAGTATCTAAGTTTAAGCATATTAATAACTAACAAATGATTGAAATGAATCACAGTAAAACAAAAACACTAATGAGATTTATGTAATTGTGATTTTCCACCGAGAATACTTTGTAGTTGTGGATCAATTTTACTTGTACTAATTATCAAAAGAGATTTAAGGTGCTCATTGGTTAATTGAGATCTGTAAACATTCTTTGTGTACTTCATCTTGGAAAACGTTTTCTCATACAAGTAAGTAGTACCAAAAACAGAAAACAACCCACGAGCAAATTTATGCAAATTATCAAATTGTTCCAGTGGCAGACTCTTATAAAATTCCAACAAAGATGAATTTTGATATTTGTTCTTAAGCATATCACTGTACCGTAAATCAATAATTTCCATTTAGACTTCTGGAGCCAGGGTTTCAATGTCAGAATCAAAAGGATTTTGAAAAAGCTTAATTTCATTGGCAATGACATCAAAATCTGAAAAACGAGTATCAAAATTTATCTTCAAAGCACTCAAAGTTTCGATTGCAAAATTGACGGGAATTCAGTCTATGTAGTGTGGCTGAATATTTCACATGTTTCAAAATGTGTGAAACATTTTTTACGTAATTGCGATTGAAATAGTATTATTTTCTGCCTGAAGGATTTGATATTGGTGTATAAATCAGGGAGAAGCTGATTTTCTCCTTGCAATCTCAAATTCAGTTCGTTCATATGATTTGTCAAATCGACATAGAAGGCTAACTTCCACATCCATTCACTATTTTCTAAATCGGCAAAAAGGGCGCTGCTTCTCATTTAAAAAAATATCGATCTCTGCTCGAAGTTCAAAAAAGCGCTTAAGGACTTTTCCGCAACTAAGCCAGCGTACGGCAGTATGATATGGTAAATCATTTTCTCCAATCTGTTGAATAAACTCGCGGAATTGTCGGTGATTCAGCCCAGTGGATCTGATGAAGTCAACAACTGATATGACTGGTTTTAGAACTTCAGACATATCCAAACATTTTCCGCACAAGGACTGTTGATGAATGATACAATGTAAGACTAATGGTTTTGAACCATCATCATTCTCTACAGCCTTTGACACAAGTGCAACCACTCCTTTATTTTTACCATACATTTGCTGATGTCATTAGTGTAAATTAAGACTAGCAATAGCCCTAAAATACTTCCCTGCGGAACCCCGTGGTCTATGCTTATTGCTATTGAGACGCTCATTAATTTTGGTTACCTGCTTCCTTCCTGTAAGGTAATCACTGATCCAATCAAGTAATTTTCCTTTGATGCCATATTTTTTTATTTTTTAAATTAATATTTTACGATTAACCGTTTCAAACGCACATTTAAGATCTAAAAAATTCACCGGTATGAGATTTGATCCCAGGTTGTCGTTATGGTAGGCTTTATCCTTAGCCTCGACACCAACGTAGTAGACCAATATCTTCGGAGGAATGAACACATTGATTATATATTAACTAGACTACATAAATTAATCTATGAATTTCATCAGCTTAGGAATATTATAAACAGGGAAATGATACTGATGGTGTATTATGCCTTGCCTAACTCCATAATATGTTACTGTATAATAGTATGGGGTGGTACCTAATATGTATCAGGTTCAGAAATAAACAATACGATTTGTAGGTTCTTTAATTTGTATTTGATCAATAAAAATATGTAGCGACGACAAGTAATCAACTGTATGTCGTAACTGACAGTTGACACTTCTGTCATTGCACAGAGCACATTATTAGAATATCTTAGAGCATAACACTCTTCCCCACTCAAAGATCTAGATGTTCAGGGAGTTTGGTTGTAGGAGCACTACGTCTGAGTTCAGGTTTAGATACAGGAGGTGAAAAAGGAGGCCTATGTACAGATTCTGTTCGAACACCGATAGGGTTAAGTTCAGAATAAGTTTCGAGAAAATCATCATTTCCCAAGTTAAGCTTAGGTGCCTCTGGAACAAGTGAAGGTGTTATAGTTGAAGTCATAGTAAGACTCGACACATTAAACTGTGGTTGTGAGACACCTTTTCCCATGTAATCCACATGTACAAATTTGATATGGTCATTAACTTTGAATAAATAAGTATTTACACTTGAAACCTTAACAACTTCATCTACGACCCATTTGATATCATTATCTCTATTTTTGATGAACACTTTCTCATTCACAGCTAACATTTTAGGCAATATAGAATTCTTTGATGGTTTATAACCACTAGTTCTTTTACCAAATGTTACCAATGATACTACTCTACGACATCCGGAAAAATCAAGGGTAACTTGGTGCGCGATATATATCAAATTCAAAAGAATTCTGACATACGGTTCGAAAGAAATAATTTAATGTTAAACGAAAATAAAACTCAACACGTCATTTTTACATCAAACACCTCTTGGGTTGAAGGACACAGTGTTAAACTCTTAGGCATACATCTAGATGATAATTTGAACTGGTTAGACCACATTGAAAAACTTAGCATTAAACTGTTGAAATATACATTTCTTCTTCGGAAATTGAAATATATAATCTCTCAACAGGCGCTATTATCAGCTTACTACGCTTTTTTCCATTCTCACATCTCATATGGAACAATTCTCTGGGGAAATAGTACTAATGCAAATAGGATATTTATGTTGTAAAAAAAGGCCGTAAGGATATTATTTGGGGCTGGTTTCTTAGACTCCTGTAGGCCCCATTTCCTTTCGATGAAAATAATGACATTACCTTCTATTTATCTGTATCAACTTTTGATATTCATAAAAATGAATCAACATCAAACAGAAATTTTGATTTCCACGATCATAAGACTAGAGGCTGTGATTTGTTGAGGGCCAGTAGATTCAGACTGAAAAAGTCAAGCAGAAACTCTATCGATGTCAACTTATACAATATTCTACCTCCCCATGTCAAAAAGTTAAATCAATACTTGTTCAAAAAGTATCTGAAATATCTATTGATTTCAAATTGTGTTTATTCTACTGACGAGTATTAGCTGTATTATCCAGAGAAACACAAATAAACGGCGAAACAGTATAATATTCATTCTTGGGTAATAATGTATGTGTGTATATGTGACTTATCTTATTTGTATCTTACTTGTATACATCTAAAAGGTCAAAAGGATCAATTATCTATTATTGAATGAATTTACAGACAGAACATTGAAATTTAAGGTCAATGGCGAACGGGATAAAGCATCTGCATTTCCTATACATTTGCCTTTCCTAAATACAATGCTGATAAAAATATTGTCCATCTGACTAATCTTGAAACTGACATTGAAGGTACGGCTTCATTCGGATTTGTTTGTAATGGTTGATGATCGGTTATAAGAATGAAATGTTGACCATATAAATACTTATGGAATCGTTTGATACCGAAAATAATTGCCAACGCTTCACGTTCTAAGTTGGGGTAATTTTTCTCTCGTATTTTGAAAACTAAATATGAAAACATAATTTAATAATATCACAAAGTATCAGTTATATAACACGGTAATATAAGATGAATAATAATAACAACAAAAATTCATTCTGTATCAAGAGTTTCACTATTATTTGGAAATATGTAATAGTTTCCTGTACATCAACTCAAGTTTAATCAGTGTACTTATTGAAAAGACTTGAATCCAAGCTCATTGATCTTTCACATTACAGGTATTCCAGAAATACTTTTTCTGAACGAGGTTCAAAGAGGCCAAAAACATCACCAGACAATAAAAGAACAAACCAAATTGTACATAGTAAAGACTTAAGAAAAGTTTATCCCAACCAAGATAACCAGTGGGATCGACTGTATCAAGAGATACAAACACCGTAAGTTAATTTTATTTGTGTTGGAAAATGAAGGGAAAACAGAATAATCACGATTAATTTTAGAATTTATTTATTGAATTAGGATTCCCTAATATACAGGTTAGCTAACTTAAAATATAATATAATCAACAATGAATCAATGAAGTCGCCCCGGAGCGCCAATTAATTTTTATTGTTAAAAATAGATGCACAGTAGTCAAAATGGGGTTGGATTATTGATTTATATACCATAATTTTTGTATCTGTTGATAAGTTATTGGCGATTCTTGAGAAGAAATATAATTTTTTTGCAATCTTTTTTCAATATATTTGAAGTGGTCGTCAAATGATAAGCAATTATCAAGTTGAAATCCCAAATACTTCACTGATGTTGCTATTTCTATATGTTCATCTTCAATTTTTATATTTATGTTGTTTGTATTTATTTGATTATATTTGAATTTAGTAGTAATTATCATTGCTTTTGTTTTTTCAACGTTAAGTTTCATTTAATTGGTTTTCAGATATTTTTCCTTTTTATCTAGAACTTTATTCATTCTGCCAACAGTTTCTTCTAAATTTACTCCAGTACAGGCCAATAAGGTATCATCTGCAAATAAGTTGATGAACTCACAGTCTGTAAATAATTGAATATCATTCAGATACAGAATGAATAATAGGGGACCAAGCACACTACCTTGTGGCACTCCAGTGTGATTTGTTATATATGATGAGAAATAATCGTTCACATGTACTCTCTGTTTCCTATTTGATAAATAATTACTTATCCATTCATAAACCATCCCCTCAAGCTCATATCTTCTCAGCTTCTGAAGCAAATTACTTCTATCAATCGTTTCAAAGGCCCTTTTGAAATGTAAAAAGACAGCTACAACATATTTACCTTTATCTATTTCATTAGTTTCATTTTTTTTTCAATTTAATCATATTAGTCTAATTTTTGCTTAAGAGATCCATGAAAAATGAATTCCTGCCAATGATAGCATATTTGAGTGATACGCTAGGAATTAATTTAACAAATTTAAACTATTTTATTTATAGTTTTATATGAAAATTATGTTAAAATATTATCATGAACGGAAGTATACAAACACGAAAATCAATCGCAAAAAGATTTCATCAATTTCATACATAATTCAGGATTAAGAAGCGTAGGTTAATTTTTTAATGTATCTCTACAAGAAAAAAACAAAGGCCGAATTACTTTCAATTCAAATTATGGTCAGTATCATCGTTTATTATGATCATTAAGCTCATATTCTAAGTTGACCTCATCACCTCATCAGATAGAAATCGGAAAATCTGTTTGTACGGTAGTTTTACGAAAAATTTTAAGGATCAATAACTCAACTGCTGGAGATATTGAAAACTTCAAATATTTTACATGATAATGCGAAACAATATAGGGTGATCTATTTGAAAATAATTGGTGACATGCTTTGGTGATGCAATATGGGAAGTAACATCAAATGTGAATATGCCAAAATGTGTTCTCCTGTATACTATTGTTGACGTGTTTTTTTATTTTGCCTGCGAACCATTGTATCAAAAGTTATTCGGGGTGGTTCGTTTCAAATGGAATGCACTGTATATTTATCAAGTTATATCGGCTCAAGATCGTGTATGTTTTGGACAACTCTGGTACTGTTCATCTCCTAATAACTCCACCTATTTTTCAAGCGAAACCTACAAAAATATAATAAAACTAAAAAAATATGTTGCTGCACATAACCAACTAATATTTGATTTGTTTTTTATAGATGTGATAATGTACCTGTACCCAATGTACCCAAAAGAATACCAACTAGAATGTCTGACAGACCCCACAGTTCTCTTAGTTCAGGTGTTACAAGTGCCATCGCCATTGTTCATGGCTGTGGCGGCAAATGTCAAACATTCGAAAATGTTTGTTACTTTTTCTTGCAGGTAAAGTAATGTAATTATTTATATGAAATGTATAAAATCGAATTATTTTGTAAGAATTATCAGAATGATGATTTTCCTCCTGGCTTTCTTCTCATATCATTTACCTGATTCCACAATTGATTTAATATCTTTCTGAGCATAAGCTAGTGTCGCTTCAATTGGAAAAATAAACCTTTGCAGTGGTTATTCAAATATTTTTTCCAATTTATCAGTAGATTCGAATTATAAGCATTTCTAATACTCTTTCAGAAAGAGTTATTATAGTAAATATCTTCGATAAAATGTATTACACAAATCCACCTGTCGAGTTTTCATCGAGGATTAAAAACATAAGTTATTCAATATTTCAAATAAAATACATGATTGTGTGTTCGATAATTTAAGTTTGTTAAAATTTTCATTTTGAAAGTGAATCCTGAAATAAACAAATATTAACAAATCTTCGAGTCCTAATGGCTCATTAATTTATTTTGCAAATAACTAATTTTAAATATTATATTGAGGAGAGATACATACATATAAGAAAATGAATATTTTGAAATAAACCCTTTTTGATTTCTGTCAGACAATTGATACATGGGATGTTTCTTCTCCGTTTGGGGCTTTGTTCACAAAATGGAGCTGTTACTAGTTCACAAATCTTTCTCTTGGACGAAGGTTTCATACATGCAGTGGAGCTACTTTGAAATTAATTGAGTCCCAGGCACTTTGCTGTTTGGGTCGGATCTTTCCTCCACTGACGAGAGATAATACCTCGAAACCGGTCTGTAGGTGAATTACTTGAATAATTTCAGTATGGTCCTGCTGCTGGATGAACGAGACACATCTGCGAGATTGAAATCTGTGAGGTATCTTGCATAAATGTCCTTGGATATAATTCAATGTCTAAAGTGGTATTAGCCGGGGAAGTAATTGTTTTCCGGCAGGCTTTTACGAGAACCTACGGTATAGGTACTTTAGAAGAGATGAATGTTTTGAAATTGTATTTCCAAATATTTATTTTCTTAAGTGGATAATGGTCCTGTTAGAAAATCACTTGAATCTGAAGATGGCAATAAGAATCTTTCCAATGACTTCAAAGTTAATGTATGCACCCTCAAATATTTAAATCAATTTCATATAAAGAATGTTTGGTTAATATTTTCTTCAATAAGTTTTTGAATCTTCTAAATGACAATTTAGAAGAATAATTAGATTAGCGGTATTCTAATCTGTATGAAAGAAAAAGTAAAGGTAAAATTTGACCAACCAAAAAAAAAAAGAAAAAAAAACGACAAACAACATGAAAAGCAAAGAAAGTTGGTGAAGTAAATTGTTGTGTTTTGAATAGTAGGTTATTTTATCAACATGGATACGTAATGCGATCAGACAATATAATATAGTAAGATGATGAAACCAAGATAGTTACTTAGTAACTTACAGTATTTGGATATCTTATAAAATTAGTTTATTTTTTTAGTAGAATCATAATAAGTGTATCGTTTGTAGTGATAAATTTTATAATATTTGTTTTATAGATTTTGAAGTTTAAGACATCCCTTGTTTCTTTTGGCAGTATGTTGTACAATTTCGGTGCAAAATAATATATTGTTGTTTGTGAATAGCATTTCTTGAATCGGGGTAGTGATAAATTTTGTGCATATCTACTATGTTTTTATCTTGCCAGATAATAGTTTGGTTTATTACAAAATATCCAAACAAGACGATGGTATGCATACAGGCTTTTAACGTCAAGCAATTTGATTTCGTTTTACTACTGTTTTGTAGATTTTTAAAATTTTTTTTTTTTTTGGAGAAGCTAGATTATTTCCAAAAAATGAACTATTTGCTTGATTGAAAATCTCAACATCACAAACAACTTCAGTGTTCGTCTGTTGTGTCTAATGCAGATTTATATACTTTTTCTTTCAAATTAGTTACCCTGAAGAAATGTATATAAATTCAGAATGAAATTGGCTTCATAGAATAGATTGGATTTATTTTTTTCAAAATTTAAATAGTTTTCTCTTGACTGCTGTTATTATCATGTGACTGAATACATTCAATAATTATATAATAGAATTCGTTGAAGCCAATTACTTTTGCTATTCAAAAGAGTTGAATTTTTACCATTGATTGAAAAGTTCTTGCTTGTGTCTTACGGAATATCATCCTTCCTGAAAATCAAATCATTCATTTTTTTCCTTCAAATTATTGCTTAAAAATGTTAAAATATCAAACATTTATACAAGTATCTGCTACTGACATATACTTACTTTTGCAGTTGATATTCACAATGGGAATTCTTATTGGAGTTTCGTTGTGCATAGCAGGTATAGTATTAAGAAAATCAGCAGCACGTAACCTGCAAGTCCTCGTGTATATAGGAGTTCTACTCGCACTCGTCAGCAGCCTACTCTTGGGGATTCAGTGTAATGCAAGAATCACAGCTCGAAAGAGGAGAAAAGCCATACAAATGGCAAAACGAGCACCAATTCCACTGGAAAATTTACATTTAAGAGCTAATCCACTTCATCATCAGCCACTGATGACTAGGAATAGTATCAAAAGCCAAAGGTACGCAAAATTAAACTTTCTGTAACCTATAGGCTAATAAATATGAAACAAGATAGGTATATATTATACGAGGTCTCTTCAAAAAATAAGGTGAATGTTCAAGTTTCGCGGGCTACGTACATTCGATCAGCGATTTTTTTTATGTTGGTAAACTCGTCTCGAACATATATACACAGTTTTAACTGTTTACCATGTTTAGTTTGTTGGTGAGAGTCATAAAAATTAGAAGTGTTTTGTCTGTTCGCCAATTTTCTGCTATCAAAAATGATGGATCGAAGAATTTGCATAAAATTTTATGTATAAAATAGAATTGTCAAAAACACTTGAAATTATGACAGTGGCATACGGTGATTTTACTCTGAGTTACAAAATGTTTACAAGTGGTACAAGCACATCAACAACTGATGGAAATGATGAGAAAGTGAAAGAAATTGTTATGGAGAATCGTCGAATCACTATTAGAGAAGTTACTGAAGATATCAGTCGACTCATGTCATGCAATTTTTTCAGAAATTTTGCGCATGAAGCGCGTGGCGTCGAAGTTTGTTCCAAAATTTCTGAATTTTGACCAAAAAAACCGTTGCATGAGCATCGCTCAGGAATTGTTGAATGATAACGGCGATCCGTATTTGCTTAAAAGTGTCATAACTGGTGACGAATCTTGGGTATATGGTTATGACATTGAAACCAAAATCCAATCGTCCCAATAGAAGAGCTCAGGGGAACTGAAATTAAAAAAACACGTTAAATTCGATCAAATGTCAAGGGTTTGTTCACTGTTTTCTTTGATTACTGTTACGTATTGCATCAGGAGTTCTTGCCACATGGTCGTACAGTTATATTGGTCTTGTCACATGGTCGTATTCTTTGCGAGATGCATTACGAAGAAAACATCCGGTATTGTGAAAAAAAATCATTGCTTTTGCATCACGATAATGCACCTTCTCACTTGTAATGTTTTGGCCAAAAATAACACAGTAATCATGCATTGGTCACCGCATTCACCATATTTGGTCCCCTGCGACTTTTTCTGTTTCCAAGATTGAAGAGACCATGGAAGGATGGCGTTTTGTGTCGATTGAGATGAAAACCGAATCGCTGAGAGGGCTCAAAGACATACCAAAAAGTGCATATCAGAACTGTTTTGAGGATTGGAAAAAACGCTAGCACAGGAGTATTATATCTCGGGGGACTACTTTGAAAGTGACAAATAGAAACACATGAATAAACGAATATTTTTTGAGAAATTACTTTATTTTGGAACAGAACTCGTATAAAAAAAAAACAAGACAGAATGGTCTCGTGAACTCGTATTTTTTTAAACGCTTTATATTAGCTTCACCCGTATTTATCTATGTTTGTTGGTTTGTTTGTAACTCTCAAGGTCGGGATCTATATTTAACAGAATTATCGACATTATTGCTTGATCTATTCGCGGGCAGATGGCGCTGCACGTAACCTCCTTGATATAATTCGAACTCACTTTACATGTATTTCTTCATTTGAGAAAGTTTTTTTTTTATCAACACACGCGCATGCTGCCTTATTTGTAACCCTCCTTTGCGCGCCTGCTGCCTTCTTTGGGCTTGGTAGCTGATTTTCAGTCTCCGGTATCGGAAAATATCAATGGTCATTTTACTAAACAATATACTGCTGATTGATCCCAAAATTTAGATAAAATAAATATAGTTTAAAAAGACTAAAAAACACACTTTTATAGCATACAAAACTAAAAAATGAAAAAAGTTCGAATGTCTTTAAAAGCGTGTTTTTTATTTTTTTAAACTATATTTATTTCAAACATTATTTAACTGTATTATTGAAGTTATAATGAGTTCATTGAAACTGCAGTAGGTGCAAAATCCATTTGCAGGGCAGCTCATTTAACAATAAGTGAACCTATTTAGAGAAATTAAATTATGGAACAATTGAAAATCACAAATACCTCTAGTGCCAAAAATACAAAGTAATAATTTAGAGTGAGTAATTGAACGTGATGAACGGGTAATTTTTTTTTGTTTAAAAAAGCTACAAGTTTAACAAAAAATGTGGGAGACTTCCAAATAAAGGAAGAAAAAAATAACTTCTATGAAAGGTCTTCATAGAGACATGTAGATCATGCATAAAAGTTTCTCCAAGATACAAATTAAAATTAAAAAAAATAAATTGATGGATGTAGATGGTATAAAATCATAATGAAGAAAAGAGAATTGAAACTTTTTTTGCAAATAAAAGTGGTAAAAAACATAGAAAGTTTCAATTCTCTTTTCTTCATAATAAAAAATCTTTCAGAAATAACTATTCCCAAACACCAGTACTGCAACAACAAAGTTCTCATCTAAATCTAGCCGATATATTCTTGAAATTGTACACTTTCATTTTTGTACACATGTCAATAATTTCATGGATACAAATTGGTGGAAAATTTGTGAAAGTTTTTGCTAATTTTCAACGGTGATTGATATAAAGGTTCTATTACAGAACTATATTTATTACTTATTTATATAATTCATAGTAATTAGTATTTTTTTATTTTTCAGAGTAATGCACTTGCCACAAGTTCATTCAAACCTTACACGTCCACTACCTAGCAGACCAACGGATCGTGATTCTCCTTCGATGATAGAAGAACCAGGAATTCCTTGGTGGAGAAGAAAAGATCTCAATACCCACTGAAGAGTTTTTCTAAATGAAATCGTTGTATTATAATAATATGTAGATAGTGAGACGAAAGTGTGAAAATTGTTAGAAATATTGACTGAACTGTAACAAGGAAAAAAAATAATATTTTATATTTGCAATACAATTTTCAAATAATTGAGAATTTTTTTCATTTTTGCAACTTTTGTAGGTCCAGTTTTCTTTGTACCCTGAGATTTACAGAAGCCCTTTAAAACCTTTTCCTTCTGACAACATTTGTTTAAATATTGCTGTTTGTTTTTTGTTGAAAAACAAAATATAATTATTAATATAAATAAATATAGGTATTACAATAAAAAATAATTACTTATAACATCTATTTTCATTTTCACTATAAAAGTTTCACAAATCCGCTATAAAAGCTATACAGTGCCTTCATTTCAAAACTTCCCACCCCTAGTACTTCGTTTAGCAGGGAGAATTTGCCGTAGGCAAAAAACACGTCAATTTAGATATCGAGGGGAAGTTCAAAACCAGTGCCAGTGGCATTTTAGGTTTAACCCTCTTACCCCTAGCTACCCCCACTTAATAATTTCAAATGGCACACCCTATCTTGTAACACATCATTTTAAAGATCTTGAAAATCCTCACTCAACCCTGTTTATAAAACTGAAATTGGTTGATTCGTTCTCGTAAAATAGGGCAAAAAGAAAATGAATTATAACAAAATGCAAAAATTCATGGAACCGCTACCGTTGACTCAATAACGGTATGTTTATGTCTCTTTTTTACACAGAGTTTTTTGCTTTAGCTGAAAGTGAGATAAGGGCACACAGTTGCGTCTTGGTGAAAACATTTATCAGAATTAGTTATTCCTGATTTTAAACTGTTTGTCAAGTGATATCAGTTGCACTTACAGTAATACAAATCGTAATGGTGTGCACTTCACAAGAAAGAACTGAAATTATGTTTATTTATGGTGCTGAAAATAGGTGTGCTCGTAAGACAGCATGGGTTTTTAATGAAAGGTATGCAGGCCAAAATGTGAGTCACCGATATGTTCTAGACCTTGTTCAAAAATTTAAAGAGACCGGTTCTGTGTGCAACAAAGCAGCCGAGAGTTCTTACGGCCAATTCGTCGTTGAGCCTACTACTTATATTTCGAAAGTCACTAAGTTAGTGAATATTTCAGTTGGTTCTATACGCAAAGTTTCAAAACTAAACAAGTTCTATCCTTACAAAATGAGTACCTATTCTTCAGCAACTCAATGAGGATGACTATGATAGGAGAATTAAATTTTGTGAAATAATGACTGCGAGAATTCAAAATGACCAGAATTTAATAAAAAATATTTGCTTCAGTGATGAGTCAACTTTTTTCTTAATGGCTTTGTAAATAAGCGTAACTGTAGATACTAGGATAATGAAAATCCACACTTGTTTCGAGAGGATCATATGCAATATCCACAAAAAATAAACGTCTGGGCTGGAATTCTGGGAAACGAAATAATTGGCCCTATTTTTATTGAAGAAAATTTAACTGGTCAATTGTATTTAAACTTATTGGAAAATGTGATCGATCCACTCATAACACAGTCCTTAGAACGCCAAGTTGATGAAGAAGACAACCCGCTATTGGATGAACAAAATTTACATTGTCAACAGGATGGCGCACCGCCACACTACGCAATGTCCGACAGTGACTAGATCAACGGTATCCTGACAAATCGATTGGCAGAGGCGCTCTGGAATGGCCGGAGAGATCTCCGGATTTAACGCCATTGGATTCAGGATCTAATACACAGGATTAGTGACACATGTAGACAAATTAATAATGAAACATTTACAAAAGTCCAACAGGAATTCGAGAATAGATTGTACGTTTGCTTACCTACCAATGGTGAATATTTTGAACACCTAATAAAGTAAGATACATTTTTTACAATGCAATAGCTATTATTTTATTTTTCATTATAATTAATTTTCTTTTTGTTCTATTTTAAGAGAACGGATCAACCAATTTCAGTTTTCTAAACGGGGTTGAGTGAGGATTTTTAAGATCTTTAAAATGATGTGTTACAAGATAGGGGGTGCCATTTAAAATTATTAAGTGGGGTAGCTAGGGGTAAGGGGGTTAAACCTGAAATGCGACTGGCACTGGTTTTAAACTTCCCCCTCGATATCTAAATTAACGTGTTTTTTGCTTATGGCAAATTCTCCCTGCTAAAGGAAATACTAGGGGTGGGAAGTTTTGAAATGAAGGCACTGCATAATAGCTTCCTCAAGCAGGAATTAATTCACTACTTTTAGATTAAAACATTTTATATTCTAAAAATATAACTATAATCTATTGTTGGAGCAGATAATGAATTCTAATCTAGTTGTAGCTACCTGAAAAGAGGGGATACAATCATTTCAATAACTAATAATAGCAGGTAAATACTGATAAAAATACTTGGTAATTAGTAAACATTATGTGAAAAACAATTGCTATTCAACTGAATTTGAGCTTTCATTAGATATTGGGAATTTTTGTTCTTACTGATTTCCATACCTTTCAGAAGATCAAGTTTTGAACCTTTCTCCTGGAAATGAACAATTTTGAATTCATGATAGAACACATATCTCTCTGTAAGGGTGTAGCATACTTTGAATTTATTTTGCCATTATGGAAAATGTCTCGATGTTCCTTTATGGGTACATTGAATATTCTTCCAGTTTGATCTATGTAAAACATGAACCATAAGACAACTAACGAGGTCTATTAAAAAAATTACATTGGTGCACCATTTCTGTCACTTCCTGTACCATGAAATCAACATTACAATGATGAAATGTACTACTCTGTTCAAAACATTAGTCAAATTTTCATTTTTTTCAAAAAATGTTTATTTATTTATCAATTTATATTTTGTTTCCTTTAATGTAATCCCTCTCAGATATGATATGATATACTTGTGTATAATATCTGAGAAACAGTTCTGATATGCACTTTTTAGTATGTCCTTTAATCTTGAGAAAAAGAAAAAGTCGCAGGAATCCAAATCTGGTGAATATGGTAGCTGAGACATGATTATGGTATTGTTTTTGGCCAAAAATTACAAACAACAATGACGAATGAGCAGGTACATTATAGTGATGCCAATGAATGTGATAAGAATGCTTTATGCACTATGCCACGGTAACCAAAGAAAACAATTAGCAAAACTTTGAAATTTCATCGAACTCAGCGTATTTTTTGGTTTTGACTCTTCCATTGGGACGATTGGACTTAGATTTCGATGTCATAACCACATACCAATGGTTCGTCACCAGTTATGACCCTTCTGAGTCGCTGTTAACTTCATTCAACATTTCCTGAGCGATGCTCATGCTACGGTTTTTTTGGTGAAAATTCGGCAATTTTGGAATGAACTTCGCAGCCACATGTTTTATATACAAATTCACATCCTCTCGACCTTCTGTAAAAAGCTTGTACCACTTGTAGACATTTTTCCGACTCACAGTACAATCACCATATGCCACTGTCAACATTTCAATTGTTCTTGGCCACTCAATTCCATTTTTTGCACAAAATTTAATGCAAATTCTTCAATCCACATTTTTCGAGCAGAAAATCGCCCAACACGCAAAAAACTTCAAACTTTTATGCCTCTCACCAACAAACTAAACAGCTATAACTGTAAACATTCGTTCGAGACGACTGTACCAACAAATAAAATAAAAAAATCACTAATCGAATGAGCGTAGCCCACAAAATTTGAACATTTACCTCATTTTTGAACAGACCTTGTAGACCAGGCTTAGGATCTAGTCCACCCCTCAAGTTACAATGTTTTAGGAATGACGAGGTGAAAAAAACTCATTTAAACCCAAAATATACTTTTGATTTTTATTATTATTGGGTAAACCATTTTTTAGGTATCGTAAAGTGCCATAAACTGAATATTATAACAAGAAAAGTATACAATAGTTGAAGTACTAATTATCAACTATTATATATGTCACATGTTGATAATTAAAGTAATCGATAGAATAACATGAATTTAGCAGTAAAAAATCTTCAACGCAAGGTTTTGGTGTTTACTGAAACATCAATAGTAAAATTACTAGAAACATTTTATAAACGAAATAGTCAGTTGTTTGACCTATAATATATCCACTCGATGTTGAAACATATTGAAAGAAATTGCATTGAAAATTTTGTTCAAGCTATAATTCAAGTTAGTTAAATTGCAAGAGTACACTGTCTAATTTGCATAAAAATAATTATATTTATATAAAGAGAAAGTCCATAACATTTTACCAATATTCTTCTTAGAACAACTACGACCTAGCATAATCATTCAAGAAAATAAACTTATATGATTCAGATAATAATTTTATCACACAATATGATAATATTCATCTTATGCTGCCTATAATATATCAATAAAAATTTCAAATATTTTATACATATTCGATATTTTCTTGGCCATACTTCCACAAATGAGATTCAAAGCAGAAATAATTTGTTATCCTAAATTTAGAAAATTCGATTACTAATGATGATTTACATTGTTCAAATGATAATTGTAAATAGTAATAAATAATGGTTACCACATAACTTTCAAGTTTGGCGGAATGTAAGAAGAAGTTATTCAAAATATTTATCTTATCCTAAGTAATAATGGTTTTTCAAAAAGGCATAAGTAAGCGAATTCATCGTTTCAGAAATTATTTATAAGGACAACACAAATGAAAAAATATTCTAGATTAGTAAGGTGAAGTCTTCAAGTTTTCCTAAGTACGTGACATGCATTAAGTACTCAAAAGAACAAGTGTTTGGTTATGTTTTAAGTTTCTTCATGAGCGGCGGTATTTAGAGGACGTAAAACAATTCTTGGATCTCTTTCAACCATACGATCGGTATCCTCGTTTCTGAAATTCAAACAAGTAATATAAAATTTTTGACCAAATACGCCATCGATTATAAATCTATACAAAGTACAGAGCGATGACCGTCGGTTAGCCGTATTTTGAGAAATAATAGGATTCATTTCTAGAAAATTGGCAAATATAGTTTTTTTTCAATAATCGAATGAAAATAGTAGCGTTTTCCAACACTTCTAGTTATACCGGAAATTGGTACCAACTTCCAGTATATTTTTCACATTTCTGAATACCCGGCATAATTTTATCAATCAATCAATCAATTTATTCATTGTAAATGAAACATTACAACGTCGTTATTTCCTTAATATTAAAATTAAAATACATATTCACAGAGATGCACAGATCAAAATAAAATAAATAAATATATACAAAATTATCATGCACATGTAAACCTACAAGAGATGTAGTACATGTATTATTCATTTATAAAATCTTCTATTGAATAGAAACATTTTTCTATTAGGACATTTTTCAGCCAGATGGAGCATTCATTCGAGTGTTTCTTTTTTGCAGTCTGGAATTTTATTATATAATTTTGCGCCCCAATAATCGCATCCTTGCTGTGTTTTCTTCAATCGATGAAGAGGAACTTGCAGTAGATCCTTATTTCTGGTATCATAAGAATGATTGAGTACATTTTTTGAGAACATCTCTGGATTTGCGTGAACATATTTTAGACAACTATATATATATGCACTGGGAATGGTGAGAATTCTTTGTTGACGAAAAGCCTCTTTGCAGCTATCTCTATATGCAAGTCCGCATAGAATTCTGATGGCTTTTTTTTGCTGAACAAATATTTTGTTTGAATCAGAACTTGTGCCCCACAAAAGGATTCCGTAAGTTGCTATGCTGGGAAAGTTTGAAAAATAGGTTATTTTAGCCGCTTGATGTGTTGAAATTGTTTTCATTCTCCTTATACAATATATTGCTGAATTAAGCTTCTTACTCATTTTGCTTATTTGTACCTTCCAATTTAGTTTTGAGTCCAGATGTATTCCAAGGAATTTTAGTGATTTTTCCTCTGTATTGTTTTTGCTTGAAATCATTAGCCTTTGAGTTTTTTCTTTGTTTAGCAGGAGTATATTTGCCGTAAACCAAATATCTGCTTCGGCTAGAACTTGCTCTGTCTGTTGTCTTGTCACCTTCATCTTTGCCTTTAACTAGAAAAGTTGTATCATCTGCATATGCACTTGATGCATAAATCTTGATATTTTCGAGAAGATCGTTTGATGATAAACAGAATTGGCCCTAAAATAGAACCTTGGGGCACTCCTTGAGTTACCGGAATTGTCTGAGATAGTGAATTTTTCCACCATGTCGATTGAAAACGATTTGACAGGTTATGACTTGAGCAGTTTATGGTTTGAGATAGTTAATAAACGCTTGGAAGTTAACGATAATGTCTTTATGTGAAAAGACAATGCAGTATTTTTGAATTTTCACTTTTTTATGAAACATTTAGAATGAACAGTTTTAATTTATTATTTATTCATCTGGAATACTGTTTTCAATAAAAATCATGGCTGCAAATTAATGGCTCCAATTAACTTTTTGTAATTGTTCGAAATGAAAGTATTTCATCCTGTAGTTTTATGGTGAAGATATGTATATTTAGTTTTTTAAGATAAACTGAAATATCTTATGAACGGTTGATTTTTCATATGGGGAATGTTTCATGACAATGAACTAAAATGACCTCGGTATTTCAAACCTATTCTGAAATATAGCGTTTTTTTTTTAAATGAGTTTTAGTTCATTTTTATATCTAGAATCCGTCATCGATTTCGAACACCTTGTATGACTTTTTGGAAATGTTACTCCTACAAGATTATATAATGAAGTATTTTGATGAATCTATAATAGCTTTTTTCATGTATTCTATCAAACCTCTTAATTTTATGAGAGAATCACTCAAAAGCCGAATACCTAGTTTCACAATGAAAATAAATTGTTTTTAGATTGGAAAATAATATTCTTGTTGATCAGCATTTTATAATATAATCAGAAACAGTAGACAATCGAGTGATGATCTATCATAACTGTAAAAACAACTCACATTGAATCCTTATTGTCACTGGACATCAATTTGCTCTGTTCAGTGTCTTCTTGCTGTGCTGGCTGATAAGCTACTTCCGATACAGGAGCATACTGTGCTGTTACAAGTAGATCAGTAGATGGATTCACATTGAGAGCTTGTCCGCCTGAAGTGCCTAAATGGTCTTTAGCATTTTTCCAACACATCCGTCTTGTAATTCGAATGAAAAATACTAGAAAGTAGGAAGTCTGATGTAACTTGCAATTTTGTTTGATTAACAGGGCTTACCAAATAACAAAATTGATAAAGCAAAAAATATTGCACCAAACACTGTTATAACAAGATATACGTCTTCTTTATTCTCTGGGGTTTCCGAATATCCAATGGCACCATGTACTAGCATAGCCAAACTACAAAACAGCATAATTGGATTTAATAACAATATCACATCCCAAAGACTACACAGTACTTCTGGCAATATGGTAGACATATTCAAAAAATAAAATTTTTGGTCCCTTTTTTCTCCTGTCTATTACATGGCTGTACGTACTTAGTGTAGATAAAAATAGCTAGGTATAAAAGAAAAATACTGAAATTCACAAGCTGTAACTTTTCCAGTTTATATGTTTTGCACTCTACATAATTGTCAATTTTCATCAAGCAAATTACTGGCAGAAAAAGCAATGAATTCAAGATATTGCTAAGTGAAATAACACATATTGAAACAATATTAGTTCATAGTATTTTTCAAAATATTCCTGCAGATCATGATGACTTTGATTTCTCTAACTTACCCCAGTATGAGACAGGCAACACAAGAAGTGACCAATACCAGCGGTAGGATATTTCTCGACGGTAAACAACTGATTCCACATGGTCTTCGAGCACTCTGAGATACTGTAGAAGCCAAATAACTGATGGGTCTATCTTGCCATCGGTCCTGAGGTCCATTGGACTCGTAGGTCACAGTTGTGGGTTGGTAAACTGCTCCAGACATCTTACTGTATGTTGCAAACTTTCTGTAAATTTTGTGAAAGCAAAATTCAATTATGGGCCCATTCACTTAGAAAGACTATATTATAATTATATTTTCAGTACACAGATTTTTCATTCTTCTATAAAAGTCAGTGTTGTGAAGCTATGTCAAACAAATACTATTTTTTTTTTCAATTTTATGCCCTGTGACAAAGAGTTATTATAAATATACCTACTACAGTAACAAACCAGTTATTTCATTTTCAAGGTTTCTGTCCTCTTAAGGATAATATATTCGTAATTTTAGGTATGACTCAACTTCGCTTGTAGTGGAACACAGTATTTTATTTGCGTTTTCTTACTGTCTTATTTTTTAAAACTATTTTATGGTGGTTGAACGGTCAACACCTAATTATTTTAATAGTTGTTATTGTATTGAAGATTTGTTGACATCACTTAGTGACGTTTGTTTATGTGTTTTGTGACAATAGTATGTCTTGCCAGTGTTGCATGTTATCAATTCGATATTCATGATATATAGTAGATACACGTGTATCATAGAAAATTAATTTTGAAGCTTATGAAACAATCATAAATATATATTTCCTTGTCTTTGGTATAGGTGACACTTTCTTTTGGAGCTTTTCCGATTATATTCATTACAATTTATATTTGTGTTCTATGCGACAACCTGAATCAGGAACAAATTTTATCATAAATATATATTTCCTTGTCTTTGGACAGATTGTCTATACTAAGTTTCCTATGCCAATTTTTTCGTGAATTTACAAACGGTCGTTTATATGCCGCTCATATGGAAGATGTCGAGTGCTTTATCTCAACCTGTCATGTCGGCAGGGATGATTATGAGATGCTCTAACTGCCATGACTGTACTAGTCAGCGGACTTTCCCGGATAACCACTTGAAGTGCTTGGTGCTTGTGAGCAAGCCGCCGGATAAGATCCGTAATGAGCTCGACTTCCGCTTTCCGCTATGTCTCGCAGATACTCCAATGGGATGTATCGATCGCTATTGGTCACGATACGAAGCACCTTATTCTGCATCGTCTCGAGTCTCCTTAATGGAGTCCTCTTGAGGCTGCAGAATACAGGACAAACGTACAACATAGCTGGTCTGATAACTTGCTTGTATATCAGGAGCTTATTGTCAACCCTCAGTTTGGAATTTTGTGCGATGAGAGGGTAGTTGCATTTAATTGCCGCAACCGCTCTCTGAATTGCCAAACTTAAATGTTCATGAAAATTCAAGATACTTCGCACGTCTTTGTTCTTCCACACACTTGTCTTGAATCATCAATTTCCTGAAAATCTTCACATCAGTGAATTTCTTCGTGAAATTGACAAGTTCAGTCTTTGTCGGATTCAGTCCTATCTTATTCCTCTCCATGTATGGTAAGACTAACCGGTCTAGATGTATCTGAATTTGACGTGTTGCTACCTTGCTTGAAAATGAATGGGCATATATGGCAGTATTATCTGCATACATGCCTACATTCGTTTTCGCGAACATGGAAAAGTCGTATGTATAGAGAGAATATAGGTGTGGTGATAGACAAGACCTCTGTGGAACCCCTGCATGTATGCCGTCCACATTTTCGTGATAAATCCCTCTGTCCAAACGATGTCAAAGGCTTTTTGTATGTCCAACAGAACCATAACTGTATTTATCTTCTAGTGAAAGGCCTCCATTATTCCGTGGACCAGTCGGAACAGATGTGAGGTCGTATTACGACCCTGCCTGAATCCAAGCTGTTCCTCTGGAACAAGTTTCAGCTTCCTTTCCCGACGAAGAAATTTGCTTAATAGTACTTTGTCAACAATCTTGGCGACCGTGCAAAGCAGCGAGATCCACGGATAGCTCTCCGTTTGATTCTTAGGTTTTCCTGATTTGTGAATGGGTATCCTCTCCGCACACTTCAGGCAGTCTGGATAATGTTGCAATCTGATAATCCCGTTGATGATATGTACCATCTGTACAAGATTTGCTCGGCAGGTTCCGGAGTAGAATTGCTCCAATGCCATCGCTGCCAGGTGCCTTATGTATTGGCAGGCGTTTTGTTGAATCTCTCACCTCCTCAAAGTCGGTAAGGACTTTGGCCAGACATAATCGTTCAGGCGGGGAGGAGACATGGAACGCACCTTCCTCGCCGTCTCGGTGATGTTTCTGTGCCCATCAGTGATGTCTGGTGAACATTATGGAAATATTTGCCGAACACTCTGGCCTTGAGTCTCACAACTCAAATTCACAATTGAACGCGGGATTGAATTTTTCAAATTACATTTTGAATAATTATCTAACAAAAGATACATATATACATAGTTATAGTTTATAACTGGTATCATCTATTCTAATTATCAACAATAGAAAACGTGATCATCTCTCTGTTTCATCTTTATAAACGAGAAACTATTAATACCGAATCAATTTAAATCACTCATGAATAATATATTCAAGAAACTTCATTGTCAGATTTTCAGTGAACAGTTTTACAAAAACGCGACACGTGTTTCCCTATACAATAGCTTCTTCGGGCGCGGCTATACTGTACAGACACGCCCAAAAAAGCCGTATGTCCTATCTCAGTATTTTCAAGTAATATGTCAATATTTCTTGATTTTTTTGATAAAAATGAAGTATCCACTGAAAAGAATTAATATTTCAACTTTTGCTAGAGCTAAAAAGATATTATTTGATTTCTTTGTTCTCGATTGTTGAAATTAATGAAAAACCAATAAATATTTTTACAAAAACATTCAATAAATGGCTTAATTTGATTAATGCTTTCCTTTTTGTATGGTGAACTGAAAATTTATTAATTCACTCAATTTTTTGTTTCTTATTTTAATAGGTAAATTATTCAATGCCCTTCTGCAGGTATAAAGTATCCATTTAGTGAATATAAATATTTCTATGCTGAAGTAAAAAAAAACAAAGTTAATGATGAGATTATAAACAATTCTGAAATGTTTGAGTTTAAATAATACCAACGCTCACAACTGAACTTTCTATTATTTAATAAAGAACAGCTTCAAATGTTACAGAACATATTTTAGTATTATTTTTCTTTGAGGACAATCTGAATATGGCTGTTATGACGCATATAAGAATTTATTCTCCCATGGGCTCTGTAGGTTCTTCTAGTAGAAGTAGGAGCTTGGTTGACTTGAATGTGATGAATAAAAAAATCTGCTGGATCTTTACCATGATATTCACAATTAGCTGATACATTTCGCAATAGGTCTATCATACACTTTGCACTATTCTTCGGCCAGCGTCCCTAAAAAGTATAAATCATGACCTTGAACACATAATATAAATATTAGGGAATATTCTTTACATTTACTAGTTTGAACTGCTTTGCCTGAGAACATTTTCCCACTCCACTTTTAAATTTTCTGAATGGAATACATTCCTTGTGAAGTAAAACATTCTTCAAATAAGAATTTGCTCTTTGGACAGTCATATTACGAATCGTGGCAGCCACTTCAACAAGATTCTTGAATTTTACTGGAATATTAGAAGCTTTTGCTTTTACCAACTCCGAGTCACCCTCGAGGTTACATTTCAATGAGCAGCTTTTCACCATCTTAAAAAGAAAACAAGTTAAGTACAATTGACTCACATTACAAAGATTCATTCTACTTTATTAGATTTTCAAATTGTTAGAAGAGCGGGTAATCAAACATTTTTTTGATGGAAAATGGAGGGTGTTACATTTACTAAACGCCACTAATGACATCTGACGTTTAGATTTTCATCAAGCCTACTCACATTTGACCTACTTATTAAGCCATATTTTCATGAGGACTTCCCTCATGAGAAGTGAAATTCTTGTTGCTATCGCTAAGGTAACTGCATTACTTTCATTCCCCATGAAAGGGTGAATTTTGGGCAGTTCTCTAATAATGTAATGAAGATTTGTTTTACCTAAGAAGAATTTCTCTCAAGATGGATGGAAAATAATATTCGTTTAAATCATACAGTTTTTTGCACTTCAATAGATTTTTAATACGACCATGTGTTCCTGATTGGCGGTTGATATGTTACTGGTACAATAAGCGATATCTAAGTACGTTCCTTTTAATAATTATTATCAATTCACTTTTAAAATAACCGCTTAACAAATTACTATTGGTTTCACGTCAATCACTGATGATACCAAACTCCGATCGTGACCGCCTTCATGGATCGATTCTGAAGATCATACATAATACGACTTTTAGGTTCAAATGCCATAACAAAAAGCTTTAATTTTCATGAAGTTGAAGAATTCTAAATTAATCAAGCGTGTGTCTTGCCATACATGTATTGAATTTTAATATGGAGGTAAAACGCATTTGAAAAATATTGAAGTAAATGTACCCGAATAGTATTTTCAACGTAAGCATTTTTTTTATATAGTTTATTTGAAAGTATGGTTGACGAACGATATTTCTTTATGAATGTCACAAGTTCGAACTACAACATTTGTTTGATTAGAGGTTTCCAACTCTCTTTGCTTGATTGAGTTATATGAGTTCTTCTGAAGATTTGTTTATATTTATCCGAATATTCGGATTTATCATGCGAATAGTATCTGCAGTCAGCTGTCATTGTCTTTCAATAATAAAAAAAAATCATGATTCAGAAGTTGTTTTGTATTTTGTTCACCACCAAGAATATATATTGAGTGAATACGGTTCATAGGCGAGTCTGAAAAAATAAGAGAAAAAATGAATTCGACAGATTGGGAGTAAGTTTCATGAAAATGGCAGAAATTTAACTTGAACTGAATTGCTCAGTTAACAGTCGTTCAAACATAATATCAGTCCTAAGAATGATTGAATGAAATGGCGTCTTCCTGTAATGTTTCTTCAAAATGTCGTTGAATACAAGAATATCGTTCTGTTAGGCTGCACCACTTTGAGTGAAGAACTTTTTTCTCATTATTAATTTTTATATTAGCATTTGAATCCAGCTCCCTGATGGGGTTTAGCAGTCTTTCTGTATTCTACGATCATTAGGCTTTATTTTATGAAGACGATATGTTTGAAAAAAAATCAATATTCCAATCCATTTCTAAAGCTAATGTAAATGATAGATGTATTGAAATGTTCTTCAATTCCATAATTCATGAATGATTTTGAAATAAACTCTTTCAAACATAACCTAGCAAAAGTCATTATCAACAATTAACTTACAATACGTGAATACGTCATATGTTCATTGAGTTCAAGTTGTACTTGTTGAATCTAACTCCGGTTAGGTTACAGGTCGATTTTTATTCCATTACCAATTATATATTGAATAACTGAATATAACGTGTTGACATCAATTGTTCTGAGTGTGAAATGTATACGCGAAGAATTTGCTGGCTACAGACACTGGTTATAATGAACTTTTATTCACAGTTGTAAGTGTGAATTGTGAAAAAATAATATTACTGATTTTTGTTGACCCTCTACGCTTTCGTGAAATTCCAAGCCCAAATTTGGATTGAGTGACTTTTTTTTTCAATAATGCGTGACCTTTCTACACCTTTGTACATTTGACTCGCAAAAAATTTGCAAAATTCCGAAAATCTACTGTTCGGTTCTATGCGTTCGGTTCTAATAAGAAGAAGATATTAAAGGTTATATTTTTGAGGTTAGTGTAGTAAGTTAAGTGCTTTTTGGTTAAATTTTAAATTTATTTCAGTTTTGGAGATCGGTTTATGGTTTATTCTCTATGTATATAGTACAAGTTTGGTTTCTGTAGTACCATTATCCATTCAGTCTTTAAAGAGACTGACGTATTTACCTTAATGTTGTTCTGAATAGTACTAAAACCTAAAACTGTAGTTCTTAAATATGCCTCAAAGTCATGCTAGTAAGGATTGTGATATGGACCAAGAAAAAGTGAAAAAGCCTAGGTTATTTTCTGGAAGAACATTCAGAAAACAACTGAATCAGGAAAATGGTTTGGAAGGTGAGTAAAAATATTTGTGAAAAGTTTGATGTAAATATTTATTTCCTTTGTAATTTCCAGCTATCAAGCAATTTTTGGGTGCCCTGAGTAAATCAGAAGAACATGATTATGTGCTCGAGTATTTGGAGAGCGGTGGTAGCTGTCTCGAACTACTACAAATTCTTGAGTTGGATTCTACGATACCTCCTTCATTAGTTTTTGAACTAGTAACTCATGTTCTATTGAGGATAGAAGCGAGTTTTCCGCAATACCAGAGCCTGGCATTCGAGGCATGCCGATACATTCTGAATAACTATGTAACACTTCTAAACAAAATGATGAACTTGAGTTCAACAACTCCTGAAAGAAAAGCATCCTTGAAGCTTCTCACAGCTATGGTAACATTATCTCCAACTCTCGCAAAAGATGTTTTGATACACGTCAATTTTCACAGTACCACAGTTGAGCTTCTTACAAAACACACAGGAGAGAAGGATAGTGTTCGGGATCATTTCATGAAATTTGTGACAGCTTACCTGGTGGACGGTCAGTATCCAGCATTATCAATCTTACTAGAGAAGAAGGGTTTCATCAAAAGTGTAGTCAGTGGATTATTGTCTGATTCTGCTGATACATTATGTTTGGTGATATCCGCGATGAAAAACCACATATTGGAGAATCCATCTGTTTCAAAAACAACTAAAATGAAGACATTCAATACACTAGTCGTGAAGGATATAGTCAATTTATACAATTGGAAAGGACCTCAGTCAGGAAAGACACACAAGACCAATAAAAACCCAGTAGTTACGGTAAATACATAAACACAAAGTGCACTTTAGTGGGTAATAAGTATTCTGAGTAGAAATTTATTTATGTGATCATCTAGTGGGTATAACCGATAACATTCTACAAGATATTCACTTGTATGTAATATTCACCGAAGTATTTAAACTTTTTTGGTCATCTTGCTTTTCTTAGATAACCAAGGATTGACCTAAATGTGCCATATTTCCTGTACTAAGACATTATCTTCTTACGTTTACTTCCAAAACATACATGCAATCATAGAAAAGTGAAATGTTTCAACTGTGCATAGGTTATATCACATCACACAGATGCTCATAAAATCTTACAACAATTTCAGAAATTTCTGCACTTTTATCGTACTAATTTCATGCCCTGTGTACGCTAATAATACTCCGTTACCTAAATCTAGTGATGTTTTGAAATAAATAATGATGCATATAAATATAATTTCTCTTAGACCAATGTGCTGCTGAATGATTCATAATAAAATCAATATTTGTTTTTCAGGTGGATGAGTTTGAGAAATCTAAAGTAAGTGAATGTGTTCATGATTTCTTACTGGTTCTCTGTACGTCTCATAAATACGGAGTTATTTTCAAAGATCAGTTAGTCGGTACTGGAAAAAAGAACCAAAATGCTTTGATGTATACGGTTTTGGAGAGTCTCGATAGGTAAGATAATTAACTGAATTATTAGATTTAAGTAGTTCTTTTATTTCAATAATAAGTATTTAGCTGTGATACCTTTACATATTTAGTACTTCTCACTTCTATTGAAATTCAGAATTACACAAAATGTGCATAGTCGACCCCAGGTTGGTTTTGTCAATGGGTATCAATTATGTGAATATTGCGACCAAATGTATACCCTTCCGAAATCCTACAATCATGTAGTTTCAACTTCAGCTTTAGAAAATCCTTTACAAAATAAATATCGTGTGACATTTCTGTCTGTAAACATTCACGATCAATCTTGTTTTTAGTCTCTCAAGACATATTTCAAAGCTTTCTATAGAAATATGAAAATACTACAACTCATTTCTCACTAAACTAAAAAATAACAAACAAAATTAGTTATATAACTAATTAGGGTATAATTATTTAACATTAGTTATGTTGAATTTCACTAGTTCGGACTTCCATTGTCTATTATATAAAATGATTTGAAATCCCTGAAACAAGTAAAAAAGAATAATTAAAAAAGAATAGTTGAAAATAACAATTATATTAAGCAACAATAAACCTGAAATGAAATGATAGTAAAATAACCTACAAGTAAAAATATAATAATTGAATAAATAAAAATTAAAGGAATGCAAAAAGAAAATAATAAAAAAATAAAAAAGTGTAGAGATTCCAAGTCACGTTAGTTCACGACGTTTCGATTGTAGATACCAATTGTAGATACCAACATAGATTGTAGATACCAACAATCGAAACGTCGTGAACTAACGTGACTTGGAATCTCTACACTTTTTTATTTTTTTATTATTTTCTTTTTGCATTCCTTTAATTTTTATTTATTCAATTATTATATTTTTACTTGTAGATTATTTTACTATCATTTCATTTCAGGTTTATTGTTGCTTAATATAATTGTTATTTTCAACTATTCTTTTTTAATTATTCTTTTTTACTTGTTTCAGGGATTTCAAATCATTTTATATAATAGACAATGGAAGTCCGAACTAGTGAAATTCATCACGAAACATTGTCAACCACCTTCAAACAAACATTAGTTATGTTCATGTTTTATATGGTTATGAGGGTTACCAAACTTTTGCAGACAAGAAATATTTTATACATAAATAACCCCTTCTGAAAAGATACAAATTCTTATGTACTTATTATCTTTTAAAATTTGTATTTTTATACCGTCTTTACAAATTCGTTCAATTCACTTTCAACTTTCTTCAAAATTGCAAGTTTTATACGACTATATACACAAATCGCATTCAGATATGTTTATTCTGTCAAACCGTCTTCTTTGGAAGTGCCATCAATCTGTCGGTAACTATATATTATTCAATAAATTTATTGATGTAGCAGTACTATGTGGTAATAAATCATAATGAAGAAGAGAATTTAAACTTTCTATGTTTTTTACCACTTTTACTTGTAACTAACGTTACTGCAGTTTCGTCCTATAAAGACATTTTCAAACTTATACATTAAACTTTAACCATTCTCTTTTCTTCATATATTATTCCTCTTCTATTCAGAAATCAGCATCATTTTCAGATTTCAACATTCGAACAACTAATTGGCTTTTTCTTCAGAAACATTTAGAAACTGTTCTTTACGTACAGTTGTCTGCTTACTGACAATTCTAAATATTTCATATTTTCTTCTTTAAACATTTATACAACTTTGTTAACATATTATTAATATTTCAAATTAGGTTATAGAATGTATGAACAAAAGTTGAGAAGCCCCCCTGGGAAGACTTCATCTTTCAAGTATGAAAGTACATTCAAAATTGCTTCTTCCATTGACAAAATAAAGATGTTCAACAGTTGAATATATAATTGAAATATTTTTTTCAGTTCATCAATTTATAGTATAAAATTTCTTATGTTTTTTCAGGCCTTGGGAACACTCATATGCATCTGAATTAGTAACAAAAATTTGTGGAGCTTGTCCAGATTTAGTAAGAACAATGTGGGGTAATCTGAAGCCTTTTTTAGAGCCAAGAATGTCCCAAAAATGGTTGAACGCTTTAAAGTTTTCCAAAAATCTCATCCTAGAACTGAAACCGACCTGTATAGACTATTGTGCCGAAAACCTCAGTGTGATGCAGGTAAGTTCAACTATGCCACAAAAATCAATAAGTTATATTGGTTTTGTATTTGAATACTATTAATGTAACATTGAAATGTTTTTTTTAATATAAAGTTAATGAAATTAGTTGGCACCAACGGTGAGGGTTTCAAAATCATTGTCACAAAACCAGAACAGGATCAATAAAAAACGAAGAATACTGAGAAAATATACCTGGTAACACTTAAGGGAATATTTTTATAAACAAATCGTCTGAAAAAGGAATAAGAGTCAGCTCTTTATTATTGAAATGGTCATTTAAAGGACTTCTGAACAAAATAGGAATAGATACCATTGCACTGGAGCCAAGTGATTCAGTGACAATTCATATCAAGTCTCAAGAGTATGAGATATATTCATTAACGCACCTGTGCAAACTTGTAGAGACAAGATTGTTGGGAAGGGTGTCATCAAAGATAGTAAAACGCAATGAACCCATGAGGCTTCAGTGTTTTCCAAATTTTCCTCACAATCTGACAGTATGCTGTCAACGTTGGCTATTCGTTTGATACATCTATCTATCTTCAATTTATCATGATTTTAAAATTTGTAGGAAAGGCACGTTTTGGCTTTCTACTTTTCCATCTTCATATAAAAAATGTGGGAATCTTACAAAAAAAAGGAAGAAAGCAATTAATTTCAAAATAAACTCTTTACAAAGATGAGATAATGCAAAGAAACAACTTTTATACACAAAACTGGAAGAAAAAGCTCTCTCCAAAACAACTACTTTCATATAAACCTTTGATTGTATTAACTTACCAAGACCGATCTCTACTTTAGTGAAGGACTCTATTATTTATAATGGTTGCAAGATGTTCAATCGTTTACCTGATTTTATAAGAGAAATTAACACCTCAGATAATTTTAAAAAGGCTGTTTACTTCTTGCCGTGTAGTCCTCCGTATCATACTTTGGAAGAATTTTATGCAGATACCTTTTGATTAAATAATTTTTTTTATTGCTAAGGATTTTGAACTCAATTCTCCTTTATACAAATGTGCCAGAACCCTTTGTTTTACTTGTTTTCTTCTTTCGTATGTTGACTGACTAATTGTAGCTTTCAGTTTTTAGTGTTTTTATTCATAAGTTTGCTTTTTCCAAAAATATCCCATGTTTTTTTGCTGCACAAATTCTTCATATACGGAATAAGAGGTAACACTTATAATTGGTTTAACTTATATCTCAAAAACAGAAAGCAGATAGTACAACTCAACCAGAAAAACAAAACAGTTAAATCAAAGGCTTGGCTACATCGATAGGCGTCCCGCAGGGTAGAAATCTTGTGCCAATACTATTCATTATTTCTATCGATGATGATCGATAACAATGTAAATTCTGCTCATCTGATTAACTATGCTGATGACACCAATCTCCTGCTGACTGGTGCCACTTTACCAGATATAATCAAGAATGGATGTGACGTAATCAAACAATGCAAAGAATATTTTCTTGAGAACAAGTTATTTCTAAATGAAGGAAAAACTGACTGCCTCATATTCATCAACAATTTGGAAAGGCCACATCATGTAACAGTTGGTAATGAAAAAATTATTTGCAATACGTCGGTGAAGTTTCTGGGCATCAACATTGATGATACTTTGAGTTGGACAATTCAGATTGACAATATATGTAATGGATTGTCTTCAGTAATTTATGGGACGAGAGTACTTAAAAAATATGTTGATCTCGAAGAATTATTAACAGTATATTATGCAAATGTCTACCCTATCTGGGATCTAGGAATAACAGTTGGGGTTCAAGTAATGAATTATGTAGAGTTTTTCTGTATCAAAAAAAGTGATACGAGTACTTTTCAATAAAAATTCTAACTGCTCACCCAAATCTTTTCGAGAAACACCCCATAAAACCCTTTTTTATGAAAAATGATTTTGCGTATCCCATTTACACAAATGCTCTGTATGAGCGTAGAACCATGTACCAAGCGATGAAATTCTATAACAGAATCTCCAAAAATATATGCAAAATTGATGTTGTAAGCAGATTTCTGAAGTCTTTGAAAGAATTCTTACTCGATCAGGAAGGAGCCCTACAGTATCGAGGAACTTTTTCAAGGTGTGTAAAGATGCAAAAGTTTCATTCAAATGGATTTTTTTATTTAAAAATTTTAGTCAATGTGTGATGCATCTAAAAAAGTAATGTATTTTAATTTTTTACCATTTACTTCTATATAACTATTTATTAAAATTCCTTGTGCTGATTTTCAACTTGTAAATGAATATTATTCATCTATCTACACATTGGATTACACAGAAAAAAAAAATACTTCCAAAACAACTAGATACTTTTATATGAACATTGAATTATTTATATAAAAACACTTTTTCCTTTTCAGTTTGTACTCCATACATTCTGATTCAATTCCATACGAATGTTTGGAGTACAAACTGAATAGAAAAAAGTGTTTTTTGTATAATTCAATGTTCATATGAAAGTAGTTTTTTCGAGAGGACTTTTTCTTCTAGTTTGTGTCTGAAAGTTACTTCTATGCATATCTTTGTATGGAGTTTATTTTGAACTTAATTGCTTTCTTCCTTTCTTTGAAAGATTCCCACATATTTTTTTTGTATAAAGATGGAGAATTTGAATTGAAGGGGTTATATTTTTAGGAGTGATTAATTTTTGGGAAAGAAAGTTTTTGGTTTTCTACTACTCCATCTTGATACAAAAAAAAAGATGAGGGAATCTTTCAAATGGAGAATTTGTTTTTGATTATTCGCAATTTCTTGAGTGGATGTAAATTTGAATGGAGCTTTGACAGTTTATATGTATAACTATTTGATAACTCTGTAACTGGGGTTTTCAACAATTGTTATGTGCCATTGACTGAAGTGCAGTGTAATTTTGTAACAGCAACACGCAATGTAGACCCATAAAGAATTTCTACTTTCCAAGTCATTCTAAATCATTTGAGATGCATTTGATATATCCTCTGACCATTTTAAAACTTTCATATTTTGTGTTACAACTAAATAAATTGATCTCAATATTCATGATTTGTATAAAATCGATTTTGTTGTTGACTGATTTATTTATTTATTTACAGCTCTTTCAGATTGTGACGTGCTTGGTATCTCCTCTCCCAATTATAAAGATGATCGTTCCTGAAAATAATAATTTCGAGAGTTGTTCTGTTAAACAAAATGTTCTATCATTACTTTCGGAAATGCTCAGATCGGTGGAAAGCTATATGGAACATTTCCAAAAACTTCTCAGTGCAGAAGATTATAAAAAATTAAAATTCAATTTTTCCATATACATATCGAAACATTTCCCAGGTGGAGTAGACGTATTAAAAGATTGGGAAATAGTTGAGTCACCTGCAGCATCAAAGATGGAGCTTCTGGAGGTTATTTTCGATATATTTGATAGTTATAAAAATTTAAGCCCTGCGTTGTTGGATAGTTTACATTCTGAAAATATTGATTTATCGAAACTATTGAAAAGATTGGACAAACTCTCCGATGAATCAGAAAATTCAACGTTACGAGTAAAAATGATCAATACATTTATTGACCTTGACAGCTCAAAATTCTCTATAGAGTCTAAATTATTTTCAGTTGTCGTACCCCTACTTTTGAAATATTATTATCACGATACTAATTCGAATGCTCTGACAGTTTTGAATAAATTGTTTAAGAGTACAGGAATTTTTGATGGGTGTTTATACGAAATCAACATTTGGATAAATGCAGTATCAAATTTGAAAGACTTCGATGAAACTCTTCCTAAAAACCTTGTAGCTATTTTGAAATTAACTAGCCTCAATATCTCAAAATATATACAGGAGATTTCTTCAATGCAATCGGAAAACTCTAGAACCAGAGATTATTCAGCCATTATACAAAATCTGTTGGATATCAACATGGCATCAGGCAACAAAAAGGTATTGATCAGGCACAGATATTTGAGCCCGATGATTCTCGGTTTATGTGAATATTTTTCACAAATAGAGGTAACCAAATCACTGAAAATATATTCAAGTTTTGTGTTGATGAATCTGCTACATATGCAGACTCAAATTGAATCAATAGTTCAAATAATCTGTAGAAATGATTTTTCTCCTAAGAGTTTGAAAGATTATGCCTCTTGTTGGCTTGAATGCCAGAATGTTCAGAGTTTGAAAAAACTCAAAGGAAAATCTGATATATTTGAACGGTTCAGCGAAGAGATGTTGTTTGGGAAAATGGATGATTTTTTGAAGGGTATAGAAACAGACCAATATTCAGACTTACTATTGAATTTGTTAGACGCTTGTATGTTTTATTTTTGTAATTTATCAATTAACAATTCTCTGACTAACGATACATTCGAGAACCACCAGAAATTTGTCAAGTATGTCATTAATAAACAGGCTATGACTGATATTTTTCTCGAAAGGCTTCTGGGCCACCCAATTTTATTGTATAATGTTTCTTTTCTCTCTTTGGATGATGCAATACCTGCAAACTTCATTACTAAATTTATAGTCATTATATTTAAGTATTTGTTGGAAGTAGGTTGCACCCTTGGTGGTTACCTAGAAGTTTATAGGGAAAAGTTACTCAGTTCAATTTTGAAAATATTCAAAAAACCTCATAAATATAATCATATATCATCGAATTTCAGAGAGGTATTACAACTTCTCGGTTTGGACTACTATGATTGTTATGTTATACTTTCTAATTTATCGACTTCTTTCGAAAAGTATCAGAACTGTCGTATAGTATTAGATATTCTGACTTACACTCTGAATAAAATTTCTACCGCTTGTAAAAGAAATTCTGATTTGAAGCCGTTACATGAAGATATTATTGAAAATTTGACGTCACATTTTGTTGGTTCAATAAAACATCAGGAAACTGAATTATCTGATTTATCATTAGCTTTTCTGAAGTATTTCAAAATGTTTCCTCATAATGTGAAGAATATCAACCCACAACTGTTTGCAAGCATTGTTCAGTTGAAGGATTTCAATAGAGATAATGTCGCACTCGCCACTTTTCTGTTGGAGCGAAATAACAGTAACTTTGCTTATGTGATAGATAATTTGGATTCCCTTTGTGAAAAAAAAGGAATATTTCTACCGTTTCTGAAAGTATTAGTGGGGAAAGAAATAGATGAAGAGAAAATTGAATATATATTTGAGAAACTTGAACCATCTCTGAACAAGGTTTTACAAAAGCCTCAGAAGGCAGGTCAACATTTTCATCATCATTACGAAGGGCTTATGGTTTTGATAAAGAAATGTATGCCGATTGACAAATGCAAAATTATTTTTGGGAAAGTACAAAAATATGAAGTTTCTGAAATATTTCATGCCAATTTACTCAGCGCTGTTTGCAATAAAGCTCTGAGTGGTGGTATTGATAGTAAAAATGTCAACAGTATAATCATGACATACGTGCATTTACAACTCAATTTGTTCAAGAGGAATTTGAAAGTGGAAGAGGATATTCCCAAAGTACAGGGCATATCCTCATTATTCAACGATATATTGCATAACTTGAAACCAATTATAGTAGACAAAGATATGAAAAGTACGTCCAAAAGTGAATCTGTTCAACTGTACTGCAAGTACTGTTTGAAATTCGGAGTGGCCGGTCATTCCATATTTCTGAAGACTCTGACTAGTTTACTAGATGTCTTGGGCAGTTTTCTGGAAGAAGAGGATGGCAAATTCATCATGGAAATGTTAGTTTCACATTCGGAATTTTTGGAGGTTGTTCTAGGAGAAGATTCCGAAGTTAAACATGAAATACTATCGTTGTTTTTGGTTTTATGCCAAAATTGGGACACATTGATGCAGAGAAATCATATTCCTGTACTGTTATCCAGCTACCGAGCTACCACTAACAATTGCGATAAGGTGATATTGAAGCTTTTGAAGATGTAAGTACCACACAATTATAAGTTATAAATCAGCAACATGGATTCAGTCGTGGTAGATGTACCAGTATAAATCTGCTCATTTATCAACACTTCACAATAAATACCTTCGAAAGTAGACACCAGGTTGATTCTATTTACACAAATTTTTCAAAGGCATTCGACCGAGTGAATCACAATTTGTTGTTGCATAAACTAAACGCTTTGGGTATTCAGGAAAACATTCTGAAATGGATTAAAAATTATCTTGCCTGCAGAGACCAATATGTAAAATATGGTAACTTATTATTTTCCTCAATCACAGTTTTATCTGGGGTACCGCAGGTATTTCATTTAGGGCCATGTAAATGACTTAAATGTTGTTATTTGCTGTTTGCTGATGATCTGAAGATGTTCAAAGTTATTCATGACTCGTCTGATACTGAATTATTACAATACAATTTATCTAACTTTGTATCACAGTTCTATCTGGTGTATCGCAGGGATCTCATTTAGAGCCATTACTGTTCAACCTATTTGTAAATGACTTGAATGATGTCGTTTGCTGATGATCTGAATATGCTTAAAGTTACTCATGACTCATCTGATACTGAATTATTACAGTAAGATTTATCTAACTTTGTACGCTGGTGTGTAATGTATAATTGGTTAATGCCTTCATGGGTTGATTAGAATGCCAACACAATTACCAAATGTGAGTTTGCTGATGATCTGAATATGCTTAAAGTTACTCATGACTCATCTGATACTGAATTATTACAGTAAGATTTATCTAACTTTGTACGCTGGTGTGATATAAACTTATTGCAATTGAATATAGACATATGTCATAAATTTACTTTTTTTCAAAAATAGTCTATACAAAATCTAAACAATCGGAACTGGAAACAACAAATACAATCAGAGATTTAGGTATCACTCTTGACTGAAAAATGTCTTTGAAACTCCATATTGCAAATATTACTTCTAGAGCACTAAAAATGTTGGGTTCCACTCTTAAATCTGCAGAAGAATTATCTTTCTCTTCCTTAAAAATCTTATACATATTCCTCAATTGTTATATCGAATATAACTTCATAATTTGGTTTCCTCTTATATAATGTAATAATAATAATAATAATGAATTTATTCAAGCGAAGACATAAAATACAATGTTACAGGCACGCAAAATATGTGAAATACATTTATACGATACATTGGTTACAATGACCCTAATTTATTCTGAACAAATTCAAGAAATGGATATTGATATGCTTGAAAGTGTTTAAAAATAAGTTTTTAAGGTACTCTGCATACAAACTGGGATATCATATTGGTGAATATAACTATGAAACTAAATTAGACATTCTAAACTTGAATACTCTGGCTCATAGAAGATTAGAATCAGATCTTATGCTAATTTACAAAATAATGAATGGTATCGTTATTTTCCCGGATCTTGTTGAACTTATAAATTTGAATGTGAATCCAAAGACAACAATGAATTCAGAAATCTTCAAAGTACCTTTTCATTTTACTAACTATGGCCAAAATGAGTCTATAGGTAGAATTTTGAGACTTGTTAACATTTGCTAACACAATGTGGATTTACAAATTTTCATTTCTTCTTTGGAAGACAGTGAAAAAATTGTAATTGATTGGCTTATTTTGCTTTTCTTTTTTCCCCTTACATTTAGCTGATAGTTATAGTACATATATTATGTGTATTTGAACATCTTTTAAGTTCAACATGATATTCCGAATTTCGTGAAGCGGTAATTTTTTTATTGATTCAAATTTTACAGTATTCAATTCAAAAAATATCCATAAAATTATGGGATATAGTATTGTATTATCGTATTATAATTAAGTGTGAATAAAGACATATTATTATTATTATTATATTTTGTACCAGTCAAATATTTTTCATGGAAATTGGGTGTTAACTCATGCTAGTTCAAAAATAAATACATAAACGATTTTTAATGTCAGTGATAAATAAATTGATCCACTTAGTAATTGTGTGAAACTTACCATGTTTTGTTTATTTCACTTTTTAGGTATGAATCGAAACCAGAGCAGACACATTTCTATGATTTCAAACCATTCTTGTGGGGTAGAGTAGCTGCCAATCATTATTCTGTCAGACGTCAAATCGAAAACTCATTATGGAGACAACCCAGAATGGGAGATGTTCTTGATATACTGCAGGAGGACTATGTTCTCTCCACATTAGTGAATTATCCATTGAAAGAACACTTAATCACCGATGATACAAATGTTTCGAATCAAACTACAAATAAATGCTACGATTTGATGTTCCTCTTGCCACTTTTTAGTCAACTCTTGGCACCAGAGCAGCAGGTTCAGACATATAAATTTACTAGATCAGGTATGTACTGTAGAAAAAATCTTTAAAAAGAAATCTTTATCATTTAAGTTTCAATTAGGGAAACTCATTTTTCAAATCAACTGAAATACCTGAAACAAGCCCTTTTTCCAAACACGAGAACTGCAACACCCTTCTCGACAAGCGTTTCACCAACCAAGTGTGCGTCTTCAGGAGATGAAGTGAACTGATTCCCAACTCTAAAAATTGTCTATTTACTATTATTAATTCCTTTATTTAGTGTAAGCTAACATACAATATGTTTGATCGTAACTATCATTAGGCTAATGTGAAAATATTCAAACAATGAATTACAAATATATACATATATACGACTGGTTACAATCACAAATAATAAACTTCAACAACTCATATGAAATATTCACACATAGGTGAGCAACAAAGGTAAGACAAAAGTATTGATACAGATACAAAGCAACAAACACAAGACTTTAAAAACCTTGGAATAGTAATGAAGTTATTGAACTCAGGAGAAATAACAATAAAATAAAATGAAATCAAAATCACTTGCCCCTTATGTGCATTTTCAACCTTTCCTTGAATTGACTTATCGAATTACAATCTTTGATACCATGATCTAAATTATTGAAAGCCAACATTCCTGCATGATAAATAGATTTTTCAGTACACCTCTTATTTTTGGTTCCTACATGGATATTTCGGTTGATTCTGGTATTATAATTATGATAATTTTCATTGTATGTTATTTTTCTGGTCAAGTAGTTCGGAGCTAGATGGTGATTCATCTTGTATATCAGTACCATCGTTTTGATAGTACACATAGTCTTTTAATGACATCTATTTCAATTCTTTCAAGATGGCATGTCTCTTGGTACACCCAGTATGATTCTCATGGCTCTATTTTGTTGCTTTTAAAGTTGATCCAACTAGTATTAAAGAACAGAAAGTAAGATATGGTAAAACTAATGTATTATAATATATTATAGAAATAGAAACCGTTAGTGCGACGAAATATCTTGGAGTCTTAATTGATAGAGGCTTAACATTCAAAGAACACGTACAAGAGGTAATAAAAACTATCTCAAGAAATGTTAGCTTTCTAGGAAGGATTTCGCCAACACTTACAAAATCTACAAAAATTATAATATATAACACACTTATATTACCACATTTTACATTTTGTGCATCGATAACATATACTGCCAATAAAAATGAAATGGATAGATTACAAAAACAGCAAAACCGAGCCATGAGGATCATATTAAGAAAACCAAGAGAGACACCAATCAAAGCAATGCTGAAGGAATTGCAATGGATGGCTGTGACAGATCTCATATATTACTATACAATGATAATGATATATAAAATGAATAATCACCTATCACCGACATACCTGAGTAGGCATATTGAATACAATGAGAATCATCATCACTATAATACAAGAACGCGTAATAACATATATGTAGGAGTTAAAAATAAAAAATGTACTGAGAAATCTATTTACCATGCAGGAATGTTAGCTTTTAATAGTTTGAACAAAAATATTAAAGAATGTAGCACTCTTGCATTATTCAAAAGAAAGTTGAAGAGTCATCTATTGAGTGAATGAACTAGCCTTTATATAATATAAATTTTGACTGTATAAACTTTTTTTTTTGTATTCTATATTTGTATTTTGTTTGTGTTTTATATTGACTAACAACTGTGATATTTTAAGTAGATGTTGTATATTTATTGTAGTACTCATACTTTGAAATTTTATTCTTGAGTTTAGTTGACTAACATATTGTGGTGTCGTATTTGATTATAGATGTATTGTATTGGCAGTTTCATTGCTAAATAAAGGATTTATATAAATTGTATATTTCGACCATCTAGATCGGCTAGGTGATACTCTCACCAGAAAATTGACCCTATTGGTAATAGTTTTTATCACATTCAATATATGTTCTTTGAATGTTAGTCCTTGGTCAATCAATACTTCCAAATATTTCACAACTGTTACACTTTCAATATCCCTATTAGAAATCTTTATACTAATTACTCTATTTTTGATTTCGTCATAACCTGTTTTATTACTCAGTAAGAAATTTCGTCTTTTCACTGTTCAGTTTAAGAGTGTTGAGGTTACACTGTCGACTAACTCTGCAGAGTATCTACCAACTCATTAACATTACGGTAACAGTAGTATATTAAGGTGTCATCTGCAAACTAATTTTGCACTCAGAGATGTCGGAAAAAAGGTCATTTATATATCTAACAGGGTACCTTCACTTTAAAGTTCCCTCTAATTTCAACAGAATGATTCATAAAAAGGTGAACAATGAGCTTTTCGGAATAAGACCTTTGTCATCGTTCATAATTCTCATGAAACCACACTTTGCTATTTCCAGGCTTTTGAAAAAGCACCCAAAAATCTAGTGTTGTGTACGGATTTCAACAGTTTCACACAGTTTTCATTTGTTCTATAGCTGTTCTCCAAGGCGTGTTGGACAACTCTAGACTTTTCTGGTCTCCAAAATTAGATATGTGCTGGGTGTTCTTTGAAACGAGTTTCAATAGCTCTCTCAATCTGGCTGACAAATTTTTTGTCACAGCGTATTTCATATATCCACTACTTTTAATATTCCAACATCTTGTCTTCATTTGTTGAAGTGAACAAGAAGTTTTGAAGGCTACTATTCAAAAAGTTGTCTTGCAATCGGAATTAGTCTTGGATTAATCTCCGAACCAACCTCCTGACTAATTCGTCTCTTCAACTCGATGTGTACCCATTTATATCAGTAACTGCCTTCTCACGATTTTCTGCCTTTCAAGGAGATAGGCGTAATGTCACTTTAGTTATTGCTTAAAAAACTATGAGATAACTGAAAGATTTTTAGTTCGCTTTTCCATTTCATATTTTCTCTTGTTAACTATTTGTGTCTGTTGAAATCTGTTTTTTCGTTAAAGTGCTGTTGCCCCCCCCCCTCAAAAGTCGAAACTTGTGGGGGCTAAGGATAAACGAGGTCTTAACTTTCAACGTGCAATTCTTAGCATGGGTTGGGCAATAGGCAGTAAAAATCGATCGTCTTGCCTCTCGGATCGAACCATCGTTTCATTTGACGGTCAATTCAATCAGTTGAACAAACCACTTACGCCAAACCAACCGGCTACTGGCTATACATATCATTTTTTATTTTAGGTGCGTTAAGTCTTACAGTGGTAGGCTTGAGTAGTGAGGATGAAGAAGTGAGGAAAGCAGCTTGTCATGTTTTGGCCAGATTTCATTATCATGTAGATGCAAGACAAAGCGGTAAAGATAACTTACTCTGGATTCGATATGTGGAAGCTGTTTGCAAAGGTATGTGAATATTCAAAATATTTCTATTATCGAAAAAAAAAAAATAAGTAGAAAGTTATGCTCTAAGTTGCTTAATCATATTCTCCCCTCAAACTTTATACAATCTCTACTAAAAATGGAAATGTAAGTGAGCCACAGATGTAAAATAGAAAAATTTGTTTGATTTTAAATAGTGATTTCAATCAACCATTCTGTACCGATATTCAGTTTTAGTATGATAGACTAATAACTTCATACAGTGATTTGACTAATGAACAATGTAACAAAGTCAATATATTCAGTCAAAATAGTTTTCTTGAGAAGAATGCCTGGTTCTTTCATCACCTATTCAAATAATTCAGTTTTCGTTTTGATCTTGTAGTTATTTTGATTGCAGAAGGTTTTATAGGAAATATGTTATTATTTGTACATTGGTTGCTAACAACATTGAACACAACAAATTAACTGGTTTAGTGATCCAATAATTATTTTCAAGAAGAGTTAGTTGGGAAACAGGATCAATTTTTCTTAAGAAAAACAATTGTTTCCTTGCCAACGTTTCAGAGACCAACTTTTTCTGAGAGATAACTTTTCAAAACACAAATTTAACGGTAAGATCAACATTATAAGAAATTTGAAATCAGGAGCAATTGTCATTTCCAATCTCGAGATCCAGAACAAAAACCTCAATTGATCGAGTACTATCTGATAAAAAATAATATTCTAAGGCCCCTTAGCGAGAAATAATCAAAGAAAGAAATTTCTCTTCCCAAAATGCAAGACATACAATTCAACACATGCTATTTTGGTCAAACCAGGCGATATACAACATGAGTTTCAGAACACATGAGAGACTCTAAGAAAATTAGATATAAAAAACCCCATAGCCCTTGTTGAACATGAAAGGAAACATGGATATATTTCTTACTTTGAAAATCCGACTATTCTAGATGTTCAACCATATTTATCCAAAAGATTTTTGAGCAAAATGATACATATCCTCAAACACGACAGTGTTAACACTAGAAGGGATGTCAATGGCCTTAATACAGCATATTTTAATTTGACCAGTAAAATACGTAAATATTCCACTCTTTTTTCATTCTCCTTTTTATCTGTCAATGATTGAAGAGACACCACCTTATCAGTATCATAACTAAAGCTATTCTTTTGTTTCATATCTTTGTGTAGTGTTCTTTATTTTCTTAATGTATCTAAAATGTCTGATGCTGATAAAATCGTTATATTTTCAACATGCTCCTTCTCCATGAGTAATACAATTAAGAATTCATGATTCCTCGTAAAATTGAAATGATAACAGTTATGAGTTTTGCGGCAGGTATGTTTATGAAAATTCATTGTTAGAGAGCCCTGAAGAAGAATTTAATTAAATTCGAAACGTTGAAAAAAATAGTTGTTTTTTTAAAAATAAAAATTGATTCTGCTACCCAACTAACCCTTCTTAAAAATTAAACAGAACATATAAAATAATTCTGCTTATGTATATACCAGTGAGGGTGACAGTGTTCCATGTAAGTGCAATTTATTACCATTCATTCAAAGTAGAACTCATGTGAATGATATCTGATTCTTATTCCACAACAAATGTTTGAAATACAAACTGAGTAGGGAGAAGTATCTTCTGTATTTCTGTATTCAGTGTTCATATAGAAGTTTTTGTTTCGAAAGAATTTTTTTCTTTCGTGTAATTCAATGTTTATATGAAAGTAGCTGTTTCAGGAGGACTTTCTTTCAGTTTGTGTCTGAAAGTTACTTCTTTGCATGNTATACGTCATTGGGCTGCAAAGTTCATAAGAACATTTTTTCAATAAATTGTTTGATATCTCATCGTAACCACTTGCGTTTGAATGCTTTAAGCTCTTTATCAATTCTATAATTTCGGGTTCCGTTAGTGGACGCAAAAACATTGATTTTTCGCATATTGAGATATTGCTATTCATGTAATCGAAGTCTACATTTCGCGGCTGTATGAAATTTGAGAACTCATTATTGAAGTTGTTGGCCATGTCTATGTTTGATACTTCAATACCATCTTGTTGAATTTTTATTTCATTTACCACGTATTCTTTTTTTTGAATAGTATGTACCATATGCCACATTGATTTGACTTTGTTGCTGGAAATAGACATTTTGTCATTTACGCACTGCTTATAACTGGCTTTTAGTTTTTCCCTATACGTTTGGGTCACTCTCTTATATATCTCCGTATAATTATTATCAACTTTAGCACATTCTGAATAGAGGTTTACTTGGTGTTTCAGTTCGTGAAGTTCCTTCCTTTCTTTGGAAGATTCCCTCATCCCTTTTTTTTGTATCAAGATGGAGTAGTAGAAAGCCAAAAACTTTTTTTCCCAAAAAATATAAAATAATTTATTTATCTTTAAAACTTTCAGGTACAGCAATCCTCCCTAACTTCAAACTGAACAATTTTGCAGCGATTTATTTGGCAAGGATGGCTCTTCTGTTGACTCAACCCAACCATGTCATGTACTTGCCCCTCTCACAGCACCTTACTGCAAAATCAGCTTTAGATTTCAGTACCGTACCTGAACTGTATACATTTTTACATAGCTGTGACGTAAACTACAGAGACCATCGACGCTTTACTTTGGAGTTACTGAAAGACGGCTTGCGAACTGAAAAAGATCTGGTTGATTTCATGAAATCAATGGCTTTCAAATTAGTTTCTGAACTTTTCTCCAGCTCAGCTTCAGATTTAGAAACAAAGCTAATGATTTTAGATGTAATGTTGGTTGTTTGTAGAATTCCTCTTGGTGTGAAAATACTGTGTGAAGGTCATTCTTTTTTAACGCAGATCTATAACTTAGTTTGTATAATTTCAGAGAGTAAAATGCAGGATCTGCACCGAATACTTTTAGAAAAAATTCATCACATTCTTATTAGCATTCTAAGAGTAATGGAAGATAAACACACAAACTTAATGATTTTCAATATTTTGAGAATCATTCCTGGTAACAACTCATTTGAAATGTTAACGAAAGATTCCGAGAAGTTATATTTTGAAATGATATACATTATAGAGAATAGGTTTCCCAAATTTATATCTAAAACATATGTTGATAGCGTCGTCAGTATAAGCAAAGATTCATTTTCTAGGTATTTGATCGACTATGGTTGTGAATTTATAAATGTTGAAGACCTAGAATCAAATTGTGAATATTTTTACTTGAGACGAATAGTGTTGGACTTTATAAAAAATCGTTAATATCAAATGAATAATAGTGGATGGTAGATCGAAATTGTTAATACTATTTTTCTTGTGAAAAGGAAAGATTACTGATGATAAGAAGTGGTCAGTTGACTCCAGAGAATATGTACAGTTTTTAATGATGAAGTGTTTCGTGTTATTCTGGAACATTATGATTTGTTGATTACACCATTCAATATTTTGAAATATAACAGATTATATGTACAATCTTATCCTGTATTGAATAATTTTATACCTATCCTTATGTCCTTAAGGAACTATTGTTATTAAACTTTTATAAAATTGAGAATTGAAGTTGTGCCTATACTTTTTTTATCGTTTCATTCGTGAAATATATTTTTGTTATATAATTTGATTTTTTATTGTGTTGATATTATGTATCATTCGTCTCAAAGGTTAGAGTTAGCCTCTTCTCCATTTGATCAATATTGTTACTAACCTGAATTGTATGTAGAAGAGCCCAAAATTTTCAAGAATTTATGTCATTTGTGATTATGTTGACATCCATTTCTACAATTGATCCTGATTATAAAAATGCATATAAGGAGATGAAGAGAAATTACATCAATCACTTGGAATCTGCAAAATATGACTATTATAGAAATAAAATTTTTGAGTCGGATAATACAAATTATTAGATAAGTGACAGGTGCATCCCAATCCGTACAATTTGAATATGATAATCCATGCGAGGTAGCAAATAGCTTCAACAAATACTTCATCGAATCTGCTCCTAAACTCTTGTCAACACAGAAGGATATTGGTAAGGTGAGTGGCTTTGAAAGATCTACAGCTTTTTACAGTAACACTCTGTTCTTGAACCCTGTCACAGAAGATGAGATAATCTCAATAATAAACAAAATGAAGAACAAGAGAAGCACAGGTATTGATGAAGTAGCCATACACATACTGAAAAGCTGTACTCATGAGATTGTATGTATTCTGACCTTCCTGATCAATAAATCTTTTTAGGAAGGAGTTTTTCCAGATGATCTGAAGATAGTGATAGTGAAACCACTTCACAACAAAGGGGATAAGTCAGACATTTCCAACTTCAGGCGAATCAGTGTTTTAACATGTATAGCAAAAATTTTTGAAACAGCAATGGTGAATTGATTAGTAAAATTTTTTACAAACTTCAAAATGTTTTCTAATAACCAGCATGGCTATCTGAAAAATAGGTCAATTGAAACTGCTTTGATATAGCTGAGCAATGTAGTCCTACAAGCAATGGACAAAGGAGATCTATCATGTGGAGTTTTCATGGATTTATCTAAAGCCTTCGATTGCATAGATCATGACATTTTATTATGGAAACTCTGTAAATATGGAATTCGTGGAAAATCGTACGACTGGTTCAATTTATATTTGAAAAACAGAAAGCAAATAGTAGAACTGAATCAAAAAGACAAAACGGCAAGATCTGATGCTTTGGATGTGTCTACGGGTGTCCCACAGGGTACTATTCTCGGTCCAATATTATTTATTATATTTATCAAAGATATTAATGAGGTTATAGCAGACATAAACACTTCTCACATGATCAATTATGCTGATGATACCAATCTTCTATCAACAGGTGCGAACTTACCTGATATTATAAAAAAGGGTAGCAAAATAATAGAACAATTCAAAGATTATTTTTTAGAGAATAAGTTAGTTGTGAACGATGGAAAAACAAATTGTATCATGTTCAAAGCCAATAACAGTATAGAAACACCACAAAACATAATTATGCACAATCAAAAAATCATTTGTAATACTTCAGTGAAGTTTCTAGGCATATACATTGATGACACTTTAAGTTGGAGTAGTCAGATAGACAACCTCTGCCATAAACTATCCTCGGTAACATACGCCAGGAGAGTTCTAAAAAAAATGTTGATCTTGAAGCACTAGTTACAGTATATTATGCGAAATTTTACTCCGCTATGAGACAAGGGATAATCATCTGGGGCTCATGTCATGGGTTTAATAGAGTTTTCCTATGTCAAAAAAAATTATCAGAATAATCTTTAATATAAATACACGAGATTCATGCAGAGGAGCCTTTAAGATCAACAAACTACTTACTGTGTCAGCAATCTATATATATGACTCAATAAAATTTATCATCAATCATCCAGGCCATTTTGAGAAACATCGCAAAACGCATATTTACGAAACGAGACAAAAGAAAGACTTCTCATATCCCATCCATGCAAAATCCCTATATGAACGTAGCACTATCTATGCTGGAATGAAATTTTATAAAAATCTTCCGAAAAACATAAAAGATATTGTCGTTGCTAACAGATTTCTGAAATCTGTAAGAAAATTCTTATGTAATCTAGAGCCCTACAATACTGATGAATATTTTCTGGCCTGTGGAAATTTATGAACCACATTTTATTCAAAATTGCGCTATGTATTTATAGAAATTATCTCTACTTTCAGTAATCATGCGCAATATGACGAACATTTTAATATGTTTGTAATCGTGTTTGAAACTTGAAGCTATTTATTTTGAATGCTTCATTTTTAGATTTCTATGTACACATATTTGATATTATTACAATTTTCCTTTTGACGTATTTCTCAGACAAAAATATTCTGCCACTCCAGTGAATGATTATAAAATACTCTGTTGAAATAAATGTATCTATGTATCATCTGGGTTTTAGAATTCAGCATTAGGTTTTTTCTAAAGTTTTGTGCTGTTTTCTCACAATAGGACTCGGCTGTGATGGTTTAGCTTGGTTACAAAAAATTATAGTCAATCATACAAGCTGCTTTTTACTATACAGTAACCATGATATTGTGACAATTTCTATCGATCGTTCAAATCATGGAGCACCTACTTTCCGGAGTTTCTGACCTTTCCAAAACGTTTCAAACCATCTAAAACCGTATGAGAGTGGACGCCCAGTTCTTCCGTCATCCTAGGCACTGTTTGTGATGGGTATAACTGTAGGTCGACCACTTCGAGGCTGAACGAAATTTCGTAAACCAAAGTCAAACTTATTGCAAAATTCCTGGTCAACTTTTCGGGCTGTTTCGGTAGCGCTTTGGTTTAATTTGAATTCGTAGAGAAAAATTGGCAGAAAATCGCTCAACATCATATAGTAATAAGCTGAAAAGAGGCAAAAGATAAAAATTTGGAAAAAATGAACAGTATCAATTGTATAGAGTACAAAATTTTCTGTCGATTATTGTGTACCACGACAAAGTAGAATAAATCACATGAGTTTAAAGAGGTCGAAACATTTGAAACAACCAAATAAATGTTCACGTTCTGGTGTACTCTTCTGATGGCATATTATTACAGGTTTCATCTGACTTTTATAATATGGCGATATTAAAATTTTAGCGTTACGTAATATAGCTATGATTAATAGCTCTTCACTCTCACACCCAGAAAAACCATCTATAATCTAGGCAAACATGGATGTGACAAATTTTTGCTAAGACAACCTCAATCTGTTTGATAGGGAATAAAATAACCTTTAAATTGAAAACAAAAACGATCAAATAACTGATGTTGAGTACATAAATAACATTTGCTCGTCTGTTTATACCTGCCAATTTTATAAATGCACTGAAGGGAAAGTAAGGCAATCTATATTTTTCCAATATCTTGAGTCATACTCTCTCAGCTAATGCTTGTGTTTCATGAATAACAAATCAGGCTTTTTTTCCCAATGAAGTTGATAGGGAGCTGAATAATCGATTTTTTTTATCTTTTCTAAAGATTAAACAAAAGTACTACAGGGAAACCCTTGAGGCGCTCTTAGAGCGGAGCCGGTGCGAAAGTAGTGATTCGCATTAGATTTAAATCCCTGGAGATTAAATCCATTTGGAAAAACCTTCTCAGGAAGTTTATTCCACATAAATGCAGTTCTCCAAATGAAAAAGTTCTTAAACAGTGAAGTTCGAGGTGTACTGAGTTGAACCTCACAATGATGAGGAGCCACAGTCCGTCGCGTATTTCTGATATGTACCGTTCTTGGTGGAATGAAATGTGGCAAGTCACTTGAACACTTTCCGTGAAAGTATTTATAGAAGTGAGACAAATCTCCAACCTCTCTTCGATGTTCCAGACTATCACAAAGTGATGTTCGCAATCAAGCGGATGGCTCTTTTCCAGCAGATTCAGGGTATGTTTGGGGGCGGAGCTCCATACATGAGAACAATACTCCAAAGAAGGTCTGATCTGAGCTTTATAAAGCATCAAAAGTTGCTGAGGTGTGTACAGTTTTCTGATTCGGAACAGTGTTCCAAGCTTTTGAGAAGCAGCCTTTGCAAATCCAGCGACATGATTGTGCCAAGATATATTTGGTGTCATTTTAATCCCCAACAAGACATGTATCTTTTTGGAGAAAGTCGATGCCTGGGTTTTTGTGATATTAAATTGAACCTGGTTATTTTCACCCCAATTTGAAATTATTTCTAGATCCTCATTAAGGCTGCTTCCGGAGCCGATGTCCTGGAATCCAAATGGAATGGCGAGACAAGTGTGCTATTGTCAGCAAAGCAATATATTGGATTCTTGGTGTTTTGGAATAAGTTGTTAATATACAATAAAAAGATGGTTGGAGACAATGTGGATCCCTGGGGAACACCAGCGTTGATGGTGAAAGTTTTCGAGAGATATCCATCCACGGCCACTTTTAGGAAACGTTCTTCCAGAAAGCGAAAGAGCCATATACAAAAATGATCCAACAAGCTATAACGTCGAAGTTTGGCCAGCAAATCTTCATGCCACACACGGTCAAAGGCCTTATAGTAGGGGAGCCCACGATGCAAAATGGGGATTTACTTGAGCGTCATAGCAAGCAATCGTTTGCCTTACTAATCAATGGAATGGTACTGGCATGCACAAGTTGTACAAAATTCCTTGGCGTTCATGTAGACAACTGTTTGAAGTGGTCTGACCATATCACAGTTGTTTGTAAAAAAATGAAAAAAAGGGTATTATGCAATTTCAAGAATTAAGAATTGTATGCCTTTACGCGCCATTTTAGATGTATATTACAGTCTGGTCTATAGCCATCTAAGCTATAATGTGATCCTATGGGGAAACAGTGTTGACAAAGATAGGGTTTTCATTGCTCACAAAAAAGTTGTTAGGAATTTTCTAGGCATCCCTTGGAGGGAATTATGCAAGACATTTTTCATTAGTCATCAAATTTTAACCTTTCCCTGCATCTATATCTTTGAAATACTTTTATATGTTCGCGAATGTATAACAGACTGTACTAAGAACTCATTCTATCATAGCTACCCAACTCGATATGCAGAGGAGTTGAGCATTCCTAAACATAAAACTATAAAATTCAAACATTCTCCCAAATATATGGGAATAAAATTATTCAATCAGACCATTTCAAACAGAGGAACACTGTAGCATTTAAAAAAGCAGCTAAAACATTGCTTCTTTCTAAGGCCTACTATAGTATTGGCGAATTTCTCTCGGACCATCTCGACTGAATGGGTTCATGCGGCTTTGGCATGACATATTCAATTTTTATAACTACAATTGTTTTAATTTTTGTAATTCTGACTTTTGTTGTATACATTTTTATTGTATTATTTTTATCTACTGATCTACAATTTTATCGTTTGATGTGATTTTTATGTGCTTAATACTGACCTATCCTATACGTTTGTCAACGTCTTTGAGGATGAATAAATATTATTATTATTATTATCATATTAGGTTGCAAAGCTTAGATGATAAAAAGAAAAAAATGTTATATAATATATAACTTTTCATCGGTGGGGAAAGCGGCTATAGATTTTTAAATATGTAAAAAAAAACTGTTGCATGGACATACTCGAGCGAGTCAGATATTGATTGTAGGTATCAATGTCCTACGTATTTTTAATAATGTTCGTATGTTAATCTGATAGTTTGCATGATGCGGGTGGTTGTACGTAAGGGTTAAGAGTGAAAAGAAAAAAAATTTAATCAGGCGCGTCAGATTTTCTAAGAGGGTATTAAGTGCACCCAAAAAAAGCTCTTATTCAATAATCTGACGATTTCGATCTGACGCAAACTCGCGGCCATTATTATAATGTGCAAAAAAAATTCGCCATTTTGAAATACTCAAGCGCGTCAGATTAAGATATATATGGTTCATTTTTATGTTCTAGACGTGCTGTCTCACAATCTGACGATTATCTAAAGGGATACGCCTAATCTGACAATTTTTTTTTAATCATTGAACGTAAATAATTGAAAAGCTCAGGAAATAGCATGCAAATAAATAAGTGTGTTTTTTAAGTAGAATACTTGTATTTATAAGAAAATAATTTTTTAAAAATGCTCAAAAAGTTTAATTTTCAATAATCAATTGATTAATTAATCATCATCTTCTTCTTCATCACGAACGAGTCTCAGTGATCAGCTGTGGTGGCGTCATGGCAACAGAATTCAGAGTGGGGAGAGAGTAGTAGATAGAGGAAAAGTCAAACAGGAATAGAAATTCGAAGAGGTAAATATAGGTATCATACACTGCACGCATTAAACTTTATCGATGAATTTTTTTTATTTCGGCTAGCGGAAATCGTCAGATTATATATTTTTCGTTATCCTTGAATTATTTTCTTCAAAATAAAAAAAATTAGGTCCGTTCGAGAATGTCGAAATGACGTTATTTTTTTACAACTGTGCTACCCTCCCTTTTCTTTGCGTCACTCTCAAATTGTCAGATTACTGGAATATACACTTTTCAGCATGTAATTAACTCACCCTACCTTAATCTGACGCGCTCGAGAATTTCTGATGATCAATTTTTTTTTACTAATCTGATCCTGATAATATTTGGTGGAGGTACTTAACCGGGTACGAGGTATCCCCCTCTATATTGATTTGCTGTGCTTTAGTAAATCCCGAAATCCCCGCTTTGGGCTCCCCAATTATTAGAAATATCAAGCGCAACAGCTCTTGACTCTCCATTTTTCTCGATTGCGTAATTCGAAATATGAGTGACATAGGTAGAATAGAAGGTCGCCTGTTGATCTTTGTTTCCAAAAGTCATATTGATGATCGCTCAAGATGTTGAAGCCTTCCAAATATTTGAGGATATGGTGCTTTACGACTTTCTCGATGATTTTTGATCACTGATAGCAAAGGGACTGGTGTATAGTTATTTGGAAGAATTTTCTTGTTTTTTTTTGGGAATAGGCTGAACACGAGCCATCTTATAAGTCAGGTTGCAAAGGCTGCAAAATACTGGTGCGGACGGTAGCCGGTCGGTTTGACGTGGGTGCTTTGTTCACTCACTCAAATCAACCGCCGTGTTGGTCGCTGGTCGCCCAGGCTGAACGATCGATTTTCACTTGCTATCGTCTAACCCGTGTAAGGAATCACACGTTAAAAGGTAAGACCTCGCTAACAGATTTAAACAGTTCATTTGCGCACATTTTAAGTACGATGACGGGCACTTCTTCAGGACCAGACGCCTTGTTGATATTGAGCTGTTCCAAAATTCGCCTGACTAGACGCTGTCGAAACGTGATTTCCGGCATTGTGAATTCTAGTGTCGGAGTAATGGATGGTGCCTTTTCCAGTGAATCGACTGTCGAGTGGGACGCAAATTTTTCAGCTAGTAGATTTGCTGTTCTATGGCTGTTGTTGCAATTGAACCATCCGCTTGTGTTAGTGCTGGTCGAAATATGTTAGTATATACTGGATGTTGGGAGCTAAAGAATCAAAATAAGTTGGCATATAATAAAATTTGAAAAAAATAAACGAATAGTTCCCCCTGACTAATGGACTGAGGAAGTATTATTGGTAGGTAGATATTAATGTTATAACACAATAGTGTCTATACATACGTCAAAAACATAAACAATGATGAAACATCTCAAAATCAGTGTTTCTATACATGAGAATCATAACTAACAGCCAATTTTAAACATATAGCATGTCCAATACATGTGTGACAGTACAAACATGTTTTTTGAATAGAATACTCCAGATATTTTCACTCGATTGAATTTCTTGAGCAGAGTGCTTTTCAAAAATATAGGGTTGTTTGGGTTTACACCGGGTGGTTCAGAAATAATAGTGATAAAGTGAGTTTTACCTTCCTCTTGAAGATGATCACTTGGTGATCGAAAAACGTGTCGATGTGTTAAAATAACGATTTGGTGTTGAAAAAAACTCCAGTAATATCCATTACTACACCAAAGGTTCCAAACAGTAGGTACATCTTAAGTAAACATATGTCAAAAAATGGGTTCCTTCAACACTAAATATTTCCTACTCGATCAAATGGAAAGATGAAAATTTTCAACCTAATATCCTAAACGCGGCGCTTTTTCTATATAGTGGTAAAGAAAACTCGGGATTACTTTTTCTCCGTTTTTTTCCAATGGAACACCCTGTACAAAGGGCCGTCCCAGAATAGTATACGCTATGATTATTCAGAAAATGTATGGATTGACTATTTTATGTTGATCGGAAATATATCTATTTTTTGAGGAAAGTATGAAAAAGTCATCAATTAAATTGCAATCATTATATCATATTGGAAGAGTAGTGAGAAAAATTAGTGAATAATGATTATAAAACTGTATGGTCAAAAACATCAATACAATTGATTGATTCATTTTATTTATAAAAATATAAAAAACATATAAATACATGGACAATCAAGTTGAAACAATACAATAGTAATTTTCAATCTGAGTTGCATCCATTCATAAACATCTAGTGCTGGAATATTGAAACTATGACACAGAAAAAACAGAAAATGAGTTGGCCTAAACCAGAACTGTGACTTTTATCTGCATCGTTGCACATGGTATAGTTACATAAATGAAAATGTTTTTTTGTCACAGTATGGTGTTCAGTTTTAACATATTGCATTATTTCAGGCTCTGGTATTTGTAAACATCCACGAAATGTTGCCAAAACTGTCACACCTGGCATTTGAGCTGGAACAGAATAGAAAATATTAGATCACAGATGAACATTTTGATGAAGAAAAACAACAAAACTTTTTTGTTCTACATATAAAGTAAATAGGCAATCTGTTGTTCACAGAGAGAGAGAGTATCACAATTCGGATTAAGTTTCCCAAATAACTCCTTCAACATACTCTTTTGACACTTCATTTACAGGATAATATTTGACAGGATTGTTTTTCTCAAAAAATACGTTTTTCTTACAATGCTCTGAATACGAAGTAAGTACAATTGGCAGGTCAAAAAATTCGCTTACAGTCATGAGAATGTAAAAATTTCACGTTATATAGATGAAAATTCAAATATTTAAGAATATAGTTAAAAAAAGAAAACTATATTATACGTATTTACATATTGAAATACTTTCTCGGTGAACATTCAGTGTTTGGATTCCAATGCCAGAAATTCCTCTATCGAATAGAAGCTATTTCCAGGAGGCATTTTTTTGTTGCATTTTGTTGCATGACCGTCAGAAAACGCCTCAAATGAGGGAATGAATGTCATTACGTACTGTCATTGATGACATGAGTAGATTTAACTTATTCGTGATATAAAGTCGTGATTTAATGAATGCATTGAGTGCTTCAACTGCCGTTTTTTACAAAGTTTTAATGCTGCTTTGCTACTATATGATATATATCAAGGTTTTCATATTCCAGAGGAATAAGCGCCCTTATATTTTTGAAGGAATACATTTGATGATTTGAGAACTCACCTGGATTTGCACTATTCCAGTTAGATCTCACTGATTGGCGGGGAAAAATATGAACGTGATAATTGTGGATCATTATCCCACTCATAAACTAAACTACACATCGAGATTGAGTTATTTAGGTTTCGAAAAAGGAAATTAAAATTATTCCGGTGGTTTACTTCGTGTGTCCACAATTGAAAAATTGTCCTGATTGATAGTAGGTATTATACTTTGAATTGTCATAATTTTGACTATGTTATAAAGTTTTCATCTGATTCAGTTAGTTCACGTTCGACATCAATACTTCAATTCCATCTACTTGTTATTATATTTGCATGGCAACAGAAGACAACTTTCAGAAATTAAACTTTTCAGCAGAAAATGTTGCTTTGATGTTGCTCCTTTTCGATGGGAAGTAAAAAAAGAATCTTTGTGTTGAATTATTCAGTGGGATGTTCAACTGATAAATAAAAAGAGTTGAGATATTTGAACCTCTGGAATGTGGTCTGTATAAATGAGTGCTTATCAACACACTCTAAAAATAGGCAGCACTCGACCTATATATTGTAACATGAGTTTTTTAAAACCTTGTTACCTTGTGTTCAGGTACATTTCTAGCGTTTTCAATAGCCTGTATTACGAGTATATACGAATTCTTAGGAATGTACAAGGCTGTAACATATTCTGAAGCGAAAAATAGGCGTGAAACATGTAATTTTTTGGCAGAAGATGCGGTTCACCTTGCATTAATTGCATATTTGAAATTTCAAACGCAGACAGGGTGATGCAATTCTGTTTTACTTTCAAGTAACCCGTTTTTTGAACCGATTTTGAGAACTTTTTTTATAGAGACTATGTTTTTGGAGCTGTGTTTTACACTTTCAAGATTTGTCAATGTCATAAATTTTATGACTATACTGATTAAAGGTAGATCCCAGGGCCATTAGACCTCACTTATTTTCTGAAAAACAAAGGATATTATTATCAGTACGTATATTTTCAATTTTGCTAGACACTATCCGTCGACGACAATTTCTGCCAGCCCTTTGAAGTTCGCAAAGAGAAGATTCAGACTTAAAATCTATACACTGTGTCCGTAAAGTATGGAACAAATTCATTTTTAGCTAAACAGGTCATTTCAAGAAATAATCCTGAAACACGTCGATTTTTGATGTTAATTTACCGTATTTTAAAATAATAATCTAATATACAGGGTGAATTACGTTCGAGTAATGACGTCACCGTCATTTTTTTAAAATGGAACACCCCCATTTTGTCTCAATTTTCGGATTACTCTAGCTGAGCTGA